>CM039128.1:21909962-22181072 GCA_022036555.1 Microstegium vimineum | reverse complement strand
GGGTGTATGAAGAAGAAATTTTACAGAGAATCTAAGAGTATGTATATTATATAAATAATATACATCCATTTATTTATTTGTTTCTATTAACTAAATCTTATGTATATTAACACTTGTTTTCTTTATAATGCAAATTGAAGACGTTATGGTTGCGGTAACAAGTGTTGCAAGAAGACAGCCTCAAGGAATTCAAGAACCTTTGCTGGATTTTTCTTGACAAAGTGGTCAACCCTAAAGGCGAGTACTATTGACGAACCCGGCCGAACCACTCAAGCCAAATCAAGACGAACATCTGTATGATATTTAAGTAGCGAGAGCGTTTGTGTCTTAAAGTCAGTAACAATGGATAATGATGTAAATTTTATGTGCATATATATTATATATATTATACTTATAGAGTTTCATAGTTTTATTTGTGTTTTAAATGCTTGAAACTAACTTATAAGTGTGTGAATACATGTTATTAGCAGCGAATACATATATTAGAAGCGTAGAATACACACATTTGAATAGATAATCTAATTGGAAAACCAAAATAAAAAATACCAAAATCAGAAGAAAAAAAAGGTCTTTAACCCCGGTTTGTAATACCAACCGAGCTAAAGGGTGCTGCCATGCGTGTCCACCTGCGCCACCTGGCGCACCAACCGGGGCTAAAGGTCGTGGCTTTAGCCCGTTATGCGAACGGGGCTAAAGAAGGGGGGACATTAATTCTGAATCCTTAGCCCGGTTCAGACACCGGGGCTAAAGACCCTTACGCACCGGGCTAAAAGCCGGTTGTGCACTAGTGGAAGGCAGGCATGCCCAAGTGGAAAGAATGTCCATTCATCCGATCAGTTGGTTTCATTATCCTTCTTGCGCGGCGTTTAAATGTGTCAGCGAAACCGAAATTAGTGGCTATCTGCTCAGTTTTCAGGAAAAATAAGTGTCCTTATATGTAAATAATAAAGCTATTTTGAAAGATCGGTCTAACCGAAGCTGCTATACCTTTATTATATTTTGTCATATATCAGCTAAAAAGCGATATGCCAAAGCTCCCAATTGACTAGCTTTGCACAAGATATCTATTCAGTTATTAATCTATATTATGTTTGTTGATTCAAAATATGAACTTGTAATGGCTTATTACTCTACCAATCCAAAACTATTAAGGTTTTTACATGATATAGTAGGGACATAGAGGGCATATTTCATTGTTGCACCAATTTATTTTTCCATGCCAGCAGTGTAATGCGATATGAGTGCATTGTATTGTTACCATCACGAAATATGTGTCAACCATACAGTTACTAAAGCATCTCCACGATTCCTTTAAATCTCTTTTTAATCTTTAGTTTTTCAGGTAGATGATAAAAAATCCTTTTTCCAACAAACTACTAATAAATGTTTCCTAATCTTTTAGTACTTTGAAAATTCACCCTGTTCTGCATAAATTTTATGCACTTTGAAGTTGCGCGTTTGGTTTTCTCCCCCCCTTTGGGCATTTTTATCGGACAATCTAAAGATGGAAGGACGAGAAAGAATAAAGAGTAAAAAAGATTTTAAATGTGCATAAGAGAAAAAATATATAAAATGGTTCTGATAATTTTAGAAATATATTTTGATTTATGATGCAAAAGTGTCTTCTAGATTAAATGAGTGCATTATTAGAAACTCTTGGAAATAGCCTTCTTTAATCATTCTATTTTTTTGACAAGTCGTGAAACCTAAAACGGTTTAAGGAAAGAAATATTATGCACTCTTGGAGATGCTCTTAGGAAGCACAAATACAAAAGGTAGATTCACAACCGGAACCAAAAAACCCCCCCTTCTAAACCTGTTCGAAAAAAGCATGTGGTTGTGATACGATGTGTATCTATCTGGATTGAAAACCTGATTCAAAAAGACAACAATGCCTACCGGTACTTGTTGACTCGTACCAGTTGTGTGACTAAGAGCTCGACCACTAGTTGGTATCAAGAATCGAGAGGTAGCATCATTATTCCCAAAACAAGTAGAAATTTTTGGGTGAATATTAGATTATTGGTGATCCATGGTCTAACAAAAATAATTAGTAATTATATAGATACTGATGTAGCTTTTACAATAACAAAAACTATTTTTATAAATACCCTTTTCTCTAGTGGTAGGAAAGTCCTAGTTTAGTTTTTGTAATTGAGTGACAACTAATTGAATTAATTGGCCATTTAAAAACAATTGAGCGCTATGAAGGGGTTAAGCAAGGCTAGAGATGGATGAAATGATCATAATGACTATATGCATGTTCTCACCTTGGAGAGAAGATGGAATTGTAGTTGGAAAGCAGCCCAAGGCAAAGGTATACAATAGGGCTTTACTTTGCCAACAAACCAAGCAGCAATAGAGTGCATGGTTTTGGGTTTAAAGATAGATAGTGATATTTTAAGAGCAATAGAGTGCATGGTTGGGTTTATATAGTATGATACTTTAAGAGCGGAACTATAATTGATCGTGGTTTTTAGTGGCACTAGTTTTTTCTAATTGAGCATGTAAATTAGACCCAGTGATTGTGGTGAGTAGCAAGTGACAATATTTGAAAATGCTAAACTTATATTGAAAAAGGGTGGAGGTATTTAACATAACACATTTGCAGTTAGCATGCTAGCAAAACCAATTTGAGAATGAGCTGCCTGTATCGAGGAGATTACACCTGGGACAAAAGCATCCAAGTCTTTTATTTTTCTCCACATACAAATTCAATCGTTGAAACACGCGTGGATTCTCATCCTCGACGCCGATGGGCAAATCATTTTGCTTCGCCAGGGAAGTCTTTTCTGGTAACTCGCTACCCTTCGAGAGCAGTTTATGAGTATACCCAACAATTATCGAAGCCTTTATCCCCTCAACGCTTCGTTGATTTGAACTTTAATAGCATTAAAGTTGGCTTCCATTTGCTTATTTAGCAGTCGATACAATGATGTTTGTGCATCCTTTCTCTTGATCTCTAGTTTTTTTAATTGTGAAGCACTAAGGAATCCGCCATGCACATCATGTAGAATTGGGAAATGCCACCATTTTCCTCGTCGTCAACTAATTTTATTCATAAACACTTCATCATTGGGAACACAGGTTCTGTGTAATTATCAATAGGCATAATGCATTCAGGATACCAGCATGGCACTCCCCTTTTTGTTTTCTTATGCACATTTGACCAACCCCCCCTGCAAATCCAAATCTTAGTCTCT
This sequence comes from Microstegium vimineum, assembly GCA_022036555.1. Classification (NCBI taxonomy): domain Eukaryota; kingdom Viridiplantae; phylum Streptophyta; class Magnoliopsida; order Poales; family Poaceae; genus Microstegium; species Microstegium vimineum. The sequence goes on along the minus strand of CM039128.1, from coordinate 22,177,869 downwards.
CTCATGAAACCCCCCCGGGTGACAGTGCAATCCGGATTATCCCACATCCCCCTCATTTTCTCGTATTTTTGCAATCTTGCAGGGACAGAACCTAAGTGTAGTCCCCCACAAAGGCTTTACGAGCTTTAAAAAACCTCCTGCAAGTACCTACATGACAATCTACCCCCCAAACCCTCGCTCCTGCCCCAAGGAAAAATGGCGGGGCAGGGAAACATATACTATTAATAAAGCCTTTCTTAAAAATATTTTTTAAGCACTAACAAAGTTTCTTCGATGACTAGAATTGGGTTGCCAAAAAACTTTGAGTTTTAAAATAAAAAAAAAGAGGTTTCTCGAAAAAACATTAATTCCAACCCTTTTTAAACAAAAATGTATAGGCCTTTTTTAGTTCCCTTTTCCAAATCCAAAATTTTACAAATTCCACATCACATAAAATTTTTAAACCAGCTGGAGTTTTAAAATTTAAGTAAAAGTATCAATTACACATTTTCTTAATTCTGAGTTTAATCTTTTTTAATACTACTCTTGATTGGACAACATTACCAAATAAAAACAAAAGGCACAATTTCCAAATAATTTTGGACAAAACAACCCCAAAGTCCAAAAATGGACACCTTTCAACAACCCCTTCTTGACATGAACAATTGTATAGCTCCAACTAGGATTTGAAAACCAAAAAATTTCAATTAATTGGCTATACTACAATCATTTGCACAACCTTCTAAAAGGTGGATTTATCAAAATTTTTAAAATTTTTAAAAAAAATTAAGGTGTCTTAAAAAAAATGGAAAATTAAAAATAAATAATAATAAAAATCTCCAAACCCCAAAGCTATGTAAACCTACAACCAAAAGGGATATGCTTGTTACAACCCATAACAAAACGGAGCATCAAAGTTTCCTTGACAATCTGGTGAAGAGCACCAACAAGGGTGATGAAGAATAGCCGCAACAAAGCAAATTTCGTTTCCTTTTGATGAGGGGGGAGGGGTCGAAAAAATTTCTTACACAATCATACCAGTTTTAGCCACCACGGGTAAAGCCATCATAAAGGTTCGGCGGGAACTGGCGTAAATTTGGGCAAAAAAGACCTACTTTCTAGCCATGAACCAGTAGATTTTAGATTCACGACGGTTGAAACCCACCCAATTTTTTGGGGGGCTGTCAAGCTAGAACCCATGAATTTTTTACAGTCGCCCATTCAATCCTATGGGCCGACGTGATGTTTGATTTTTGTGGTCTCTCCCCCAAATCTTTTCGCTTTGGGCTTTTTTAAACTTAGTGTTTGAAAAATGGTAAAAAATTTTCACATGCCTGGCAGCACTACTAAGCATGAGTATCCTTGTGGGCATGTGGTAACATTGGGACCCCCAAATGATTTCAGACTTTGTGGGGATTTTAAAGGGTAGAGTGACTCAAACCCCTGAAGATCATTTTGGGGAAATTAGCTTTTTTATCACCATCAAATACCATCAACTCCTCATATTCGAAGGAAAAAACAAACCTAAAAAATTTTGTACCAAATATAGTTCCACATGCCCTTTTACATTTTTGTAATGAAAAAGGGGGGACTTTTTGAAGCTGGGGGCCATTAGGGGTCGGCTGACCCCCTTTGGGGGCCACACTCCCAAGCCCCCTATCCAAAAACCCACTCCAGAGCACTCTCTACCCAGGGTTTCAAGGTGTTTCCCCCAACGGTTCAGTTTTGCATCAAAAGGGACCAGGGGCCCAATAAAGGATTCACAAATAAACACCTAAAAAAACAACTAAAAATGCAAATGGACCACATACGGGAAGGGTGGACCAGAGACCCTGGGGGGGTCGGCCAAAACCACCGGGCCCCCAGGCCCCCACATGCCTTCGAAATGGAACACCTCTTGGGGGAAGGCAGGCCCCCTTAATGGGTGGGGGCCGCCAACCCGGGGCCCAAAATTTCTCAAAAACCCCACCCCTCCTGAAACCGCCTGCATCCACTTGATCTCCACCTTTGATCAAGGGGGTTCAAATGAGGTTTGATCCTACGGGGCATGGGGGTGCCCGGGACACACACCACAACACCAATCAGCATCAAAATCTGACCAAAAATTAGTTGTAACTTGAAAAAATCTGACCAAATTTCTTACTTTATGGACCATCAACCTAAATCGGATTTAATGTTGCTTTTTCGCATAGGTTCCATATTTTGTAAACCCAAATTTTTTTTTTAAAAAATAGGTTAAAGGGTTTTAAAATTTCTTAATTTTTGTGGCTCAAAAAATATGGGAAGAAAAAAAAAGGTTTTTTTTAAAATTTAAAAAAATTGCCCTTTTAATTAGCAAAAATTTTGAGCTTTCTTCCCTTTGCATTGGTTTTTTTTGTATGATTTTTTGTAAAAAAACCTAAAATGAAAAAATTTGGGTTTTTGAAAATGTTTTGAAGAGCTTGGATTAAGAAATAAAGGGGTTTTTAAAAAATGTTTTTAAAAAGGGCTTTGAAGAAAAAAAATAATATCTTTTTTGAAACTTAAAAAATTTTTATTAATCCTTTTAATTTCCTTTTAACTCTAATCTTTTAAAATCAATCTTCCCCTTTTTAACCCTTTCTCCTTCCATTTGCGTTGATCTCGAACGATTTAATCTTGCTTTAAAATTTAAATAACATGCTACTACTCGTTTTTCAGGGTTTCAAATCCAACTTGATTAAACACTACGCAACTTGTTTTATACAAAAATAAGATACTTCTACTTTCTTTTAAAAATCCAAATAAAAGTTTCCAATTTTTCCAAGGGTTCCTAAAATATTTTTATCCCCTTTTTTTATATATTTAAACTAAAAAAGCTTAGTTCTTTTTTTTAAAAACAAATCTTTCGTTGTCCCCGACCGAGCTACATTACGTATCTTCGGTTTGCCATCTTCGCGTTTTTTTTAAATCCTTTTCACTATTGTGCATTGTTCTAATATAGGTATATTTTATCTTTGAGTTTGTTCAGATCTATTGTGTTTGGATTTTTCCCCAACGTGATTTTTTCGTTGAATCCAGAAAATTGGTGTTCTAAGATTTTAAAAACTAGATTTAAAAAGGGATAGATTTAAAGGCAAGATTCGGGATTCCTTTTTTTTCTTTCAAATAACCTTTAATTCATGTAATGCATGTTTTCCTTTTACACCTATATAGTTTTAAACCTAGATTTGTCCTTTAAAAACCTTGTTTCCCCCGGGGATTTATCATTGGGTTTAAAGCAGGCTCTTGAAAAAAAACTAGAAAATTAACCTTACTAATGACTTTCAAAACAAAATATCTTTTTTTAAAACTGGTTGGGACTAACCTTTTTTGGGGTCCCTTTAAACCTCTTTTAACGACCCCCGGGGATTTACAGTAAAACCCATGAGAGTTTCATGACTCTGCTTATTTAAAGTAAGGGTTTTTTCTCGCATGGAAGTTCTTTTAAATTTGCCTTGACGCGCGTTTCGGGTACCCGGGGTGGCACCGCGGCCTGGCCCCATGGGGGGTCCCCATCCCCCTTTGTCCGGGATCCGAGTGTGTGTTGTATGCAGCAGCCCCCTAAAGATCAAGGTACCCGCCCGCTCCCTCTAGGTTTTGGGAGTTATAAAACCCGGGTTTTTGGGGAAACATACTCAGGGGTAAATTTGTACAACTCGGATGTCAAAAAAACAATATAAAACCGGCTCACGATACGACCCCCCTGAATTTTTAGGGAATAAATATTTAATCTCCTTTACTTATTTGCTTTTCTTAAAAACATTTACTTGATCAATGGTTATTGGTTTTGTATTTTTGGCATCCATTGCTAAAATTGTGATAAATAAAAGCTACGCTTAAACCTGAGTCAATTTTTTTGAGCCCAAAAACCCCCATTTTATCTTGTTGATACCATTATTTAACCTTGCTTTTTTTTCAATTTTTGGGATAAAAATCCCGGATGGACCTTTGCAGAGTTGGAAGGAAGGCTTTTAATCAACCGTCGTTTTTCCCCCATGGGGGGAGGTCTTTTTCCGTTGTTTGCTCTCTTAAGGTTTTTTCTTTTACCAAAATTTTTTCTTTAAGTATTTTATTTGTATTCCTTGTTTTGGCTTAAAAGGAAATTGACTTCCTGGGGTCACAATGGGGAAAACCAAAATTTCATCACAGATTAAAATTTTTTAAGGTCAAGAACCAGAAATTTCTCACTAACCATTGCAAAAACATCACAACCCAGAATTTTCTACAGGGGGCCATGCTAATTTTTTTTACAAAATGCAAAAATATAAAATTACCAAATGCTTTTTCCCTAACTTAAAAATCCACTTCCATCAACATAAAAATAACCACCTCACACTTAGTTCATATAAACTAACTTTTTCACCTCTAGTCTAATTTTATCTCATTCACTAACATCACAACAATAATTAAAAATTGTCAACACCACAACATAGGTTTTTGCCAAAAAAATCCCCCAACACCCCCCCTTTCCAAACACCACCACCACAAAAAAACCCCTTGGGACAAAGACCGCAGCAACATGTTGACACCCTTTTTTTGGGACGTTCAATTTAAAAAAGGGTTGTGCCGATCGCAAAAAGGGTAGTTGTCTCCCTTTTCGGGTTGGGGTATTTGGGCAACAATTTGCCGATAAAGGGAAAATTTTCTGATACAGACAAGACTTTTGCCGATTGACAGGAAGCGTTGATGAAGGGAAAGGGAAAGTTGCCGATAGGGCATAATGTTGCCGATAGAAAAACATTTCTGATAAGAACCAAACCATTACCGGGATAAACAACAATGTTCATGGGGGCAAGAGTTGCCGAGAGGGGGGGAACGTTCCGAGAAGCCAAAAGCCTGGCTGAAGAGAAATTGCGATGAAGGTAATCGCCAGGAAGCAAGATAAATGGGTAACGGAGCAACATTCCATGACGCTAAAAAGGGAAATTGCGGACGGTGATTTCGATAAATTTCATCGAAAAACATAAAGGGAAAATGGGGATCTTTTAAAATTTTTTTGTTTCCTTAAAAAAAAGGGGTTTTTTTTTGGAAAAATTATTGTTATTGGATCCCACCCTCCGATCATTTTTTCTTTTTAAAAAAATTTGTTTTTTTTAGGAAAGGGACAGCGTTCGTCTACAACTCCTATTCCCATATAAATTGTACCTAGGGGGCCTGGGAAAAAATTTCCAAGCATATCAATACAAAATCAAATTCCTTTTTTTCTACTTTTCCAGAATTTACTTTACCCATTAGGTTAAAAATCTAAGGGCTTCAAGTTTTGTGGGCTCATCCACGCCTCCGCAACCCTTGAATTCCGGTTTAATTGATTTAGTTTGGGGGGGGGGTTTGTTTTTTGTTAGTCTACCTATTATCCTGATCCAAGTTTTACCTTGACATCTGGGCGCTTTGCCTTTCCTTTAAATCTTGTTCTAGACGTCCTTTCGTTTTTCGTCAAATCGACTGGCAGCCTTTGGATATCGAATTCGGGATAACCCGAGGGGTTTTGCAATCCGACACTTTTTGTAACAAAACCCAAAAGTTTATTCGAAAGCTTGGAGGCAAATACGCTTTTAGCAGCAATTGTTCTCCCCCCTTTTCCCTTTTTGGTTTACCTCTTTACTTCTTCCCCCCCATCCACTTTGTGCCTCTCCAGTTTTTCCAAAATTCCCTTTACTTTTTCTTCTTAAATCCCCGATTTTACCTTGTACAACAGGGTTTCTTAACTGCTAGTTTTTTCCCTAAGCAACTTTTTTTTGATTTGCTGGGTTTTTTAGGGTTGCACTGGCATCCCAACATTTTTCAGAAAAGGTTACATTTTAGACCCTGGACACAAAACCCCCACTGATGCTAATTTCACGCCCCCAACATTTTTCCCTCAAACTTCCAGTTGGGCTGAAACAACAAAGCTATCATTATTCAATTTTTTTTAAATTAAATAGGTTTAAAAATTCAACAAATGTTTTTTAAAAAAAAAATAAAAATTTTTACAACCATTATCTAAGGAAAAATCATACAAAAATCTACATACAAAATTCTCATAAAGATTTTTTAAAAACTATGAAAAATTTTATTTTTCATAAGTTTTCAATTAGAACAATTTAAAAAAGGGAGGTGCTTTAGTGGGCCCGAAAAACTAAGGATAAAGGGGATATTCATGGGTAAACAAATTTTTGAACTACATATTCATTACTTAATGAAAATATTCATAGTTGGGCAACTAAAAACAATAAGTACCATTTACTAAACTGATAATGTCTACCCCTGCCATATCATGCTTAGTTCTATTGACCAACAATCATAACCTGCAAAAATATTTCAAATTTGCAATATCTCACTTCCCACACAATCAAATTCCTCAAAACTACTAAACAAATTTCATTGTGACATGCGACGGGGCAATCAAATGAAAGGAAAAGGGGGTTCTGTCAGTTTCAACCCAGAAGCTAGGAACAATGCAGATACCAAAGGAAATTTTTTTTTTTATATATATTTCCGGGGAAAACTGACAAATTGGGGAATAAAAAAACCAAAACACAACTTTTTTGCTAAAAGACAACTTGCACTTGTTTTTTTAAAAAAGGGTAAAATTAGGGTTTAGCTGCTATTTTTATTTTTGTTCTCAACAATAGTTCTGAGGCTCCTCCTCCCTCAACCTAACATGCTTTTCCTTTTTCCCCTTAATTTCTTTCATAAGATTTTTTAGGCAGTGAATGCATTACTTGAAGGGTGAGTTTCATACTGATTATATGCATGATATTTTTCCTACTGTAGACTAAAGCAGGGTCCAGCTTTGTTTTGTCAACTTTTACTAAGGGGGAAATTTAATTAATTAGTTTTAAAAATTACAACAACAAAAATAATACTAAGGATTAAAAAAACTTTTTGTTTTTTTTTTTCCAAATGGTATCAAATGTGTATCAAAGTTTGATTGCATTATTTACAAAACAGGCAACCGTGTTTCCATTTTGCATGAAAAAATATTTAAAAAAAGCTGGAGCTTTTCCCCCAAAACACAAATGAAAAAAAAGGAAATGTTGCTTAGCAAAGTAACCAAAAACAGACAATTTTAAACCCAAAAAACAACTTTTGCTACCTATCATCAACAAATTTTAAGCAATGAAAAGTTGTTTTTATATAATTTTTTAACTTTTTGGGTTTATTATTTTTTGAACCTTCTCCTCTTTTATAAATTAAATTTCCAAATGAAGATTTTTAAAAAACAGTTTTCAGTCCCCCTATTAAACAAAAAAGAATCCAAGGTGACTCCTACTTGTATTTAAGGTTCTAACTTCTAAACCACCTTTTTTCACTTCAACATTCAAAGAACCTTTAAAAAAGATACTTGTCTTTTTGGGCACGAGAAATTAAAGCCTACTACCCGGGTTTTTCCCCCCCAACTCCCCATCAAGACATCGAAAACTTGGGTTTCCCTTGAAACAGGTATCAACCACTCTAACCCAAATATATTCAAACCCCTTAAAATCTATGTTTTTGGTGACCTAAAAAAAAATTGCAAGCACAACATGTTTTAGACATACACATGGACCATCATTGGGGCATTTTAAAACATTTATTAAACTTTTTAAACCCAATTAAACATGAGCGACATAAGAACCACGAAACCCTTGTATTCGTCCCTTTAAATTTTAAATGCGCCAGGGGGAATTTTCCATAATTTGGGAATGGAACCTACTAAATCTCTCCACAAAATTTCTGACCACATCTGGGGCTGCTTGCACCATTTGAATCCCCCGTACAGGCAACAACCCACTACTTATATCAAGTTGGGGACTTTTAAAAAGGCCTCTTGCTGGTTCACTTAGACCCATGTTTTTGGAAATGGGATGGGATTCTTTTAAGGGCCTCCACCACTCAATTCCACTTGCGGTGCTGGGGGTCATCATTGTTCCTCTCAACTTCTATTTCATAAGATTCAATTTCAAAAAAGTTTTTGAGCCTTATTACAATCTGCATTAGAGAATCAGTTACTTCTATCATGCAAAGGGGCCACATACGCGAGAGCCGTAGTCCCCGATATACTGACTTTAACATTAGTCTTGTTCTTTCACTTTTTTCCTTAAGAAAATGAACATGTGAAGAGACATATTAAAAATGAGAACACCATTGAAACGAAAGAAAAAAAAGATAAAAAACTTACTGTTTTTTGGATTCTTCCACTTTTCAATCATGTGTTCCACTTTCTCAACATGCGTAAACTCGGAAGTTTCGAACTTCATTTTCAGGTACACCCTTTAATACTTTTTCTTCGCCGATAGCGCATTTTTCGCACCCAGAGCGTAGTATATCGGTGCAAGTTTCCCTCTGTTGGCTTGTCCGTATCTTTAATGGCCAAGCGCCACTAGTCATTTCACAATTCCACATTTAGTTGATCAATTCAGGTTAAGAAAGATAAACAAGTCAACATAGAAAACAGTAAGGCACTTACAGAGAGGTTTGACACATATTCTTTGTAACACTTGTTGTCGTTCTTGTAGTTCTTCCAATGAGGTAGGATAGGAACCTTGTCCCGAATGAGGACACCAGACTCAAAAATGCAAACTTGGCTGCTTGAACAAGGTCATGAGGCCTTCTTTTGCCTAAGCAACAGTTTACGGGCAGTCTATGTCCATAGCTTTTGTCATCCTGTCCAAGTATGCTCCCTTGGTGGGTGGCCTAGGACCCCTTTGGGGGCTCGCTGTGCATGAAATACAAAAGAGAAATTGCATTTATATTCTTTAGTGTCATGCAAATCAGCCAAAGAGATGGAAATTGGAAAGACAAAGAAATTATGACTTGCCTTGAGTGTCATCCTCTGCAGCTACATTGTCTTCATGTGCAGTTGCCATGTCTTGAGCCCCAGCTACAATGTCTTCCTCTGCGGATGCGTGTCCAGACCACCACCTCCATTGCCTTCCTCTTCACTCTTCAGTCTGCCCTTCTATTGCTGACAGTTGAAGCCTTTTTTATGATCTTAATTGGGCCCTAGGAGGTTCCAGCTGTGAACATTGAGGTGCCCTCACTCTCTTACCAGTCCTACCTCCTGGCGGCATGTGGGACCGGGTCTTCTTCTTAATCTTCAAAGCGGGACATTCCGACTAAACCCTGAGGACACTGTGGAAAAAAAATCAAGTAAGCCAGTGCATTGTAAGCAAGAGCATATATTTGTGAACTGGATTGAAAGAAAGAACATGTAACTAAAAAAGCAAGGGCATATATCTAAAAACCTTAGTGGGTTGTGGATGCGCAATAGATTCAGTTTTCATCATCATCGCAAATCTCCTTGATCATCATTTTCAGGGAGATACTCCGATGATCCGAATCTTCACTACTTGTTTTCTTGTTTGCTGAGTTTTCCCCTTGTCATTTGCACGTTGTGGTAAAGAATTATTAAATTGAGCAGGTAATGTTTCAGTCCGAGCGCCGCAATCATTGCATCATTCTCCGCCACGCGTGCATCCTGCCTCCTCTCATAATCACATTTTGAAGGTTATTCTAAGAGCAAGAAAATTGTTATATTAGTAGGGTTAGAAGCTAATTAGAAAAGAGGTAGGTGCTATTAGTGGCTGCTGAAAAGCAAGGCATAATAGGTGATATTCATGGCTAGAACAAATTCAGAACTAGCATAGTGTATTGACGGTAAGTGAAAATTCAGAGTTGGACTAACTAAAAACATTAAGTAGCCATTTACTAAACTGATATCAGTGCTACTTTTGGTAGTGTGAGATTTTAAGTTTATACAATCCATAACAAATAGGCATAAGCCATGTAAAAAACTAAGACATGAAACTCTTAGTTATATATATGTGCTTGACGACAAACATGGTTGACTAGATGAGGTTCCATCTTAAACCTTTGATGGCATGCTAGCAGATAGGATTAAATATGCTGGCTTCTCATTGCAGATTTAGTTCAGAAACGACAAAAAAGACCAGAAGCAACAAGAAACAAAGGGCATCATCACACAATTCATCATCTGAAATCTGGACGCAAAAATAGAAATACATTTACTCTTTTCCTCTTCTATAGTACTACAGGATTCAATACTTAAATGATGTATAGCTCAAGTACCCAGTCTGGAAGTCAGCAAAAAAAAGAAGGAAAAAAGGAAATCCATAGCTTTTCCCCTGCTAATTCTATAAATTCAATGCTAATTTGTTGTACATAGCTTAATTATCTGCCTTGAAAATCAGTGCTTAAAAAATCAAGGGAGGTGACTTGTAATATCTCAAGTGTCACACTTGCAAAAGTTAACTTGTAGAATTAAATAAGGTAGCTGTAAATGTACCATATAAACTTTTAGTAGGCGCTAACCATCAGATCCTTTTTTGACAAGTACGTGAAGCAAAAGATATATACCAGGATTTCTATACCACGATCCACAGAGTTGCAAGATACAAACACCAAAAAACTGAAGCAAAATCTAATTGAAGCATTCAATGCTTCAACTGTACCTGTGGCCAAAGATTAACTGTTGCAATTTGGCACTCCAACCGTTTTAAATTACATGTCAAAGTACATCGCTTTACTTATAGCACCTAGATATTTAACTTATGCCAAAAAAAAAAACTGTAGTCACCATACTCTGATGGCATCAAGTGTAAACAAGGGAAAACTATGCAACAAGGAACTGGATGAAATCTGCTACAATAAATTGCTAAATAGCACCAGAATTTCAAGTTCACAGCAATGAGTAGTCCAAGGTTTCAAGAGTTAGGCAAAGATCACTAACAGTGAATGAGATGCATCACACCATTACACCTACACTAACACTCTCAACTCCTGATGATACTTGATATAACCAATGATATGAATTATCAACCAAATATTCTAGTCAAGGTACAAAATAATCGTTTCAAGGGGGAATCAAAAGCTTTGGGTCATGATGTAATTTCTACTATGCATCTATTGGTTCTATATTTCAGTTCAGTTTGGGGACATGTACGTTCAGAGCCATCTTTGTTTATAATTTGGTATCTTTCATTTCTATAGATAGTATCTTGAAATCAAAGGGTGTCACTGGGATCTAGACTACCTGAGGTTAATTTTCTTGAGAGGGGAGAAGAATAGAAGATGAAGAGAGAGTGCATGATGCTAGCTGTTTGGTTCATCCTGGATGCAAACACAAAAGCTCTTGTGAATGAGTGAAGCTTCCAGCATGATCTAGCTTTTTTTTGGCACCATTAGCATGCACCCACACAGTCACAGGCTGGTGTGTGCCGCTCAGTACGTGCAAATCATTGTTAGATCATGCATGACAGCCTTATTTGTTCACAATTTCGGGCATGTATATATACTGATTTATGTCATTTTCCTTTTGCCCTTTGCTTTGCTGCTACTTTGAGATCCATCTGCATGCTTTCTTCTATATATGGTTATCTTGCAGATCTTGGATGAACCATCGATCTTGGCATGGTGGAGAAGCATGATGGAAGGGAATATATATGTTGATGACTAATAGCTGCATATAACTGATAGCTACATCAAACAGAATCAATTGGCCAAAGATAGTTACCCCTTAATACTTGATTAATATATATGCTGGTGACTAATAGCTACATATAACTAATCTCTTGCTTCTGCTGCTGCTAATATGATTCCTTTTTTTAAGAAACAGATGCAGTATCGAATTATATGAATTATCAACCAAATAGTTCTAGTCAAGGTACAAAATAATTGTTTCAAGAGGGAATCAAAAGCTTTGGGTCGTGATGTAATTTCTACTCTGCATCTATTGGTTCTATATTTTAGTTCAGTTTTGGGACATGTACGTTCAGTGCCATTGCAAGAAAGACAAAGCAAAAAACTCTGCATCTATCAGTTTGGGGACATGTACGTTCAGTTTGGGGACATGAACTCTGCATCTATCAGTTCAGTTCAAGAAACTAACTGCTGAGTAAAATCTGGGCAAATCTGGGAAGACAAATTGCCAAATGGTTATCTTGATCTTGTTCTGCCAGTCTTCTTACTACCACACACCTGGTTGCCACCATTGCGGATTGCGAACACATGGTGGATAAGTACCCATGTATGTTCAGCTTTGATGATGAGTGATTAACCAACACGTGAGTGTTTCAGTTTGAGTGGCTTAACCTAACCTCTGCGAAAGCAGAAACATGTGCTTGTCTATCGACTTGTGGTATGCAGGTGCTATGCCTAGTGACAATGGTCAATGGCGTGGAGAAGGTCGAGTAGAGGCTTGCCGTGCCGATGGACTGAGAGTGGTGAAGGGCGGAAGCGAGGCACGGACTGAGGGACCATGGGCGCCGGCGGACTAGCTGTGGTGGCTAGTACGTGGCACGGGAGAGAGCGAGAAGATATGGAGGTAGACCGAGTCGACCGAGTCAAGACGGTGGACGCGCGAGTCAAGTGGAGGCTCGGGGACCCGGAGTCCGACCGGGCGAAGACAAGGTGGCTCGAGTCGAGTGGTTTGGTTTGGGCCTCAAAACCATCGAGGACGGTTTCCGAGTTTGGGCCACAAAATCGGGGTTCGGTAGTTGAGCCCAAAGCTATCGGTTAGCGGGTTTCCTGGGTTTGGGCCTCAAAACCTAGACGGAGCTTCCGAGGAAGCGGGGATGTTACATGGTGGAATCCTGGAGGTTGCGTCGAGGCGACGACAACTCCTGCGAGGAAGCGGGCCCGTCCATTCAAATGAGTGGCTGAGAGTTACCGACTTGAATTACAATGTCTTAGGCTAGGTAATTCGGTCTTGTATCTAGGGGGGGTCTTTGGAAATAGCCAAAGCCTCGTTAAATAGAGGATGAAGGGGCATCGTCATCCCATCTCTAGAACCCTAATCATTTGCCCTAACTCTCTCTCTACCCTCTCTCTAGTTCATGAGATCCCTAGGTTGATTTCACCAACCTCTGTAAGAACTCGAATCTTTTGGTGGGAATCAGAGGCCCGACTCTCCGAGTGCCATGGCACGGTTAGTTTCTTGATCGAGTCTCCCAGTTGCTTGTGTTCTTCACGTTTTTCTTTTGCTCTCTCTTTTTCCCGAGTTGATTTCTCTTTGTTGAGAGTAGCTTTGCAAAAACCACTTGAACAAAGTTGTTCAGATTCGTGAGGAGCATCTTTGCACTGAATGAATTCACCTCAAACCTCACAAGTGCATAGATCGGGTGATTTCTTTGCGGCGTTCTTTGTTTGGCCTTTTCTCCCTCAAATCCGAGTGTTCCCGTTTATCCTCTCCAAATTGAGCGATGATTTCTTCGGGATAGCTTCTCCAACTGCACAAGGATCATGCCTACAAAATTTGGTTGTAGTTTGGAGTTCATTTGGTTGAGTTTTGGGAATTTGGAGGAGAGAAAACGATTTTCGGGTTCACTGTGCAGTTTTTCGGGGGCGTCGGACGCTCCCGACGGACGCTGAAATCACCCCGTCAGATGCTGCCTTTCCCCTAGCCGAGCGTCCGTCGCTTGGGGCTGTTTCGGGCTATTTTTTTGAGCGTCAGACGTTGGTGTCGGACTCGCGTCCGTCGCCTGTCGGACTCAGTCCGTCGCCCTGTTCAGCGTCCGTCAGCCTTCGAGCAAGGTTTTCAGGATTTTCTTCGCGACTGTTTTGGCCGTTTCTCCCTCGTCCGGACTCCGAATTGAGTTCCGTTTGTTGCGTTGGTTTCGTAATCACGTAGGAACTTGATGAAGCACTTGTGAGACCATTCTCATAAGTATTTTTGGGTGTGCTCTCTTCTCTTCTCTCTAGGGTTTGAGAGCCACACTATCGGTTTCTTGGTTTGAGTTTTTGGTTTTCGAAGATCCGCTGTACCTCTTGGTCATCACAAAAGTATCCACCCTCTCTAGGTCATGATCTTGCTGGTAGAGTAAGCTTGCTTGTTGGAGTTGTTTTTGGGAAGAGTGTCCTCAATATTTCGAGAGAAATTTAAGGCTCCCCATTCACCCCCGAATATAGCAAAATTTGAGGCATTTTTTTCTCCATGACGTGCTAATTTTATCCTAACTATGGTAACAAATTGTTTTTGTCTAGTTATATTTTTTGTGTTTATTAATTTCTTTATTTCTATGGAAATATTTTTTGCTATATTTTTAGTTAGTATAATATTGAGAATGTGCATGGCCATTTTATCAAAAATATTTGATTTCGACAAATTGAACTATACATCTTGTAGAAGCAAACACATCTCCCACTTAGTTGTTGCTTTTGGGTTGTTTTTGGGAAAGAGTGGCCGAATATTTCGAGAAAAATTTGAGGATCCCATTCACCCCCCCTCTGGTCGCGTTCTCGGTCCTTCAATTGGTATCAAAGCCAGGTTCATGATCAATCCACCTTACAACGGTTCTTGATCCACGGAGGCGACATGGAGTGAGGTGCTGGCAAACCTCCGTTCTTCGATGGAACAAACTTCGCCTATTGGAAGGTGCGCATGTCCGCTTACCTCCAAGGGCTTGATGACGAAGTATTGGGAGATTTTGTGAGAGTGCTGACTACGTGGTTCTTGACGCTCGGATTAAGTGAGCTGCAAATCACGCAACATGCGTCAAACGCAAGAGCCCGCAACATCCTCTTCTCAAGTTTGTCTCTTCCTAAGTTTGAGCGAGTTTCGAGTTTTCACTACGGCACGGGAGATCTGGCAAACATTTGTGCGATATCATAAGGGCAACCCTCAGATCATCTCTAGACTCTTCGACACGTACCGTAGAGAGTACGAACTTTGCTCAGTTGGCCGGCGAATCTGTTGACGGGATGTTCACTCGTGTCCAATCTATCGTCAACAAGATTCGTGCTAATCGAGCTAACTTGCCTTATGATGATCATGAGATGGCTATCAAGCTTTTGCATGCTTGATCGGAAGGTATGGGAGATGAAGGTGGCTGTCATTTAGGAGTCACCAGGCTATGATGCCCTGACCGTGGACGAGCTGTTCAGCAAGCTCAAGTCCTCGAAGATTGACTACCAGAACCGGGCCAAGCTTTAAAACCCGTCGAAACCATCTAATGGCGTTGGTTTCTGGCCCCGAGGGTATGTCTTCTTCCCCCCTCTGACCCTTCACACTCCTTGTTCGCTTTGTTTTTTGATTTCTGTGAGCTGATGAGCTGGCTTTGGTCATCACCAAGTTCTCACGGTTTCACAACAACCGTTTGAACCATCGACATGGTGGCTCAGCCAAGGGGTCTACCGTTGCGGTGATGAGGATCACTTCATCGCAAACTGCCCCAAGAAAGCTGCGGGTGACTTCACCAAGCGCAAGGACAAGCCCGAACACCACTTCGAGGACAAGCACAAGCCCAAGGGTGGCTACCACCGAAGGTCCTCCAATAAGGTGATCAACAAGGTGAAGGCCAACCCCCGAGCCTTCCTCGCCTCCCTCAGCGACATCGATGCCTCCTTCGACGGAGATGCTTCTTCAAGCGATGATGAGTCCAACGGAAAGGTTGAGGACAAGCTCAACGGCCTATCCTTCTACGCCGACACCAAGCACAGTGGCTTTTGCACCATGGCGATTGAAGAAAGGGGCAAGGTCGGCGAGCGCAAGGAAGGCCCCGCTAAACTACACCCCGACACACCGAGGACCACCCACCGCGAATCCCCCTTTTTACGAGATTGAGTTCAGAACACCCTTTGATGAGTCGGTGAAAGCTCAAGCATGCGCTTGTGAGAGGAACGTTTTAAGGCGAAGTCCTTGCATGCTTCATGAGTTAGGTTTCAAAGGCAAAAGTGGGGGTTTTCCCGGGGAAAGGGGTAGATGTGATGTTGCCCCATTCACATGCTAGTTTTGTCACTCCCGGGACATTTGGGCCCCTTTACTTGAGGAGGTTAGTGGCGAAGGCTGGGCCTAACTTATTTGGTGGTGCAATCTTGCTTTGGGTTTGCATTCTGAGGGGGCACGGAGAGACTAGGACCCCCTGGCTAGAAAAGGTCAGCTCAATAGCACTGAGAGTCGGATCGCTTTGAGGCTTTGGAGCTTAGATCGGTCGTGCAGCACACAAATGCGTCCGAGGAAGAAAACACATACCTTCGGTCCATCTTGACTGGGTGTCTTCCCGAAGCCCAGTTGGGGGATGATGCTTAGCCAATGTAAAAGGGCTAGCACCCGGGAGAGGCTTTGCTATAGGTGGGAAGGACATAGCTGTTCGGAAGATCGGTGAGTCGGGGTTTGAGCGAAATGAAAAACCCCCCACAATCCCCGTTCCAAAGATCACTCCACCTAAGCCTCCCAACCCCCCTCTGATTTCCCTGTGGAGTTGGTGTTTTGAAGAGCCCCCCCAAAACCACTCCCAGAAAAGTGTGGATTCCCAAACCCAAACCCACCTTCGCAACCCACTTGGGGGAAACCCCGACATCTCTAGTGACCCCCTTCCTAAGAAAGCTAGAGCCCCCCAACCCAACAAAAGAGTGCCTATCAAGAGTGTGGTGAGGTACCATTGTGAGTATTGTGAGAGGGAGGGGGTACGGGGCGGTTTTTTGCTTAGGAGGAAGAGAGATGACAGAGGCATTTGAGTTGAAAATGGGGACATGTACCACCCCCCGTTGGGGTGCGTGAACCGGAAGTTCAGAGGCCATACTAGGCCTAGAGGTACAAGCTAAAGGTGCTAGGCCTAGGAGGCGAGACACCGGTGGTCGTCCCCGGGGGGGGTACGGTCTTTTGACCCATACGACTACGGGCCTCGGGGCAGTGGTTTTTTACTCCATCCTTCTTTAGCAGCCCACTTTTTTCCCTATCATGGTGATCGCTTCCCTCCGTGGGGCGGGGAGAGGGTTGGTTTTTCTCCAAACCCCATTTTTTGGGGCAAGTGGGACAACACTGGTATCCTTCCATTTACTAACCCCAGTGTTGGCCCTTTTGCTCCCCCTGTCTTTTTATTGAGTGGAAGGGGGCCCTAGAGGAGATTGGGTTTTGGATCCGGATGTTCCCCCATATGCCCCGGAAATTGCCAAGTGGTTCTCTGCCTCGCCCCCCGTGTCCCACACCGGTTATCACATTGGGGGAAAAGAGTAAAGGAAGGTTGCCCCGCGGGCCCATCCACAATTGTTTTTTGCCCTCGGGGATGTTGCTTTGGGTTTTGCGAATTTGCATTTTAACCTTCTTTTGGTTTCGCAACTCCTTTATGATGGTTTTTAGGCAGCTTTAAGCCAAAAATCTTCAGATTTTGGACTCCCCGTGGTGGCTTGTTTGCCGGGGTTTTGCCCTTTGGGGGAAACTTTTTGTGCGGATTTTTCTATCTTTTTCCAGCCTTCTCGTTGTCTTCTTGCCCTTCTTCTTCCGAGCTTTGGAGTGGATAGGAGATTTTGGAAAATTTTTTTTTACTTGCTTGCAAGTTTGAATGGACCTTTTCCAAAGGTTTCCAAAAGGGAAATTAGAGAAGGATTTGGGGTTTTCCATCCTTGTAACATGGCAAGATGGTTGCCCCTTTTCCCTCCTCCTTGACTGAGGGGCTGACCCCTCGCCGGGGAGGTTACACATGGACCAGTTGGTCCAGCTCGGGGTTTGGGTTTGGGAAAGGGGAAGTGGTATATGGTTTTTAGTCATTGATGACTATCGGGTCCCCTTTTGGGGGCTCTTTTTGGGGGTAAGGATGAGGCTTTTCCACTGTTGGATCTGATTTTTAGATTGCAAAAATGAGCTACCCAAAATGCCATGAAGTTCCGCAAATGACTGGCAAGAAATTTAAAAGCCACTTTGCAACTCTTTTTTCTTCTTTGGGTCCGATCACCGTTTTCCTACCTCACACTCCCCAAACGGGGTTGTTGGGCAAGAATCGGACCCCTTTTTGAGATGGCCGCGATGTCGATGAGATAGGCTCCTAGGCGGATTGGGCCGAAGCACTCAGTTCGCTTGCTAGTTTCCATTCGCATTTTTCTCCGAGTTTCAAGAAGGAGACCTTAGAGCTACGATTTGGGAGACCACCCAAGGGAAGTCACCCAGGGTGTTTGTATGCAGGTGCTTTTATCCTCAAAAAGGGCGGGGAAGTTGGGCAAAATTTTAATCATGGTCTTCTGACGGTATCTTTCTTTGTTATTTTACTCACTCTCGTGCTTATCGTGCATTTAAACCCTTGAGACTAACCGAGTGATGGAGACTTGTGAGATTACTTTCGATGAAACTATGCCCTGTGTTTCCACTGTTTTTGAGTTTGCAGGTGATGATGAGGTGAACACTGCTTCTTTGTGGAGGAGGAGCAGGATGATGCCGATTGGGGTGATCCCTAGCCAACTCCACTGGCTGCCCCGTTGACCCTGCGACGTCCACTTCGGCTCACGGTCCCGATCTGACTACTTCCTCTCATGCGGGCCGTTCGAGCAACTTCCTCAGTCCGTGCCCGTTGCACCTGAGGGAGCTCCAGCTGCATTGAGGGGGAGGCCATTTCATCCGGGCAGGCTCCTCGGACATCCAGCTAGTAGCACCGCGGAGAACTCATCGGCGACATTGACCGTCGAGTCACGCGGTCCAGGTCCAATATCTCTACTTTGCTCATTCGGCTTTTGTCGCTTTCTTTTGGGAGCCAAGATGTTGGAGACACTTTGATGGATTCGGATTGGGTTATTGCCATGCATGAGGAGTTAGAAAACCTTTGAGCAAAAACCGTGTTTGGGTCTTAATTCCTTTCCACCACTAGTTGTCACCCCATAGGTATCAAATGGGTTTTAAAAAATAAACAAAGGGGAAGAGGGGGTTTGGTAGTGCGCAACAAGGTAGGTTGGTAGCTCAAGGCTTTTGTCAAAAGGAGGGAATAAACTATTAGGAAACCTTTGCTCCCGTAGCTCATTTAGAAGCCATTAGAATCCTTCTAGCTTTTGAGGCTTCAAAGGGTTTTTTTAACTTTTTCAAATGGAGTTAAAAGTGCTTTCTTAAATTTGGTCCCTAGAGGAGGAAGTTTATTTTAAACAACCCCCCGGTTTCGAAAATCCCAAGTTTCCAAACCACGTTTTTAAACTTCACAAAGCTTTGTATGGTTTGAAACAAGCACTAGAGCATGGTATGATAGGCTAAAAAAACCCTTTTTTCTTGCTAAGGGGTTTGGGGGTCGGTAGATAAGACGTTGTGTTTCTCCTCAAGCAAGGCAAAGACACTCGCCTTGTCCCAAAAAATACGTGGATGATATCATCTTTGGTGGTTCTTCTCATGCTCTTGAAGGACGAGAATGGCGACCAGAGGGGGTGAATGGGAGCCTCAAATTTCTCTCGAAAAGTTCGGGCCACTCTTCCCAAAAACCAAACCCAGTTGCTGGGTTGAGACGAAAACGGGAGAAAAGAGAGGCTCACCCGCAGTGGAGGAAAATCACCCGGGAAACCCCAAAACACAGGTTCTCAACCCCCAGGGAAGGGGGCAGGAAACCTAGGCAAAAAAGGGGGGAAAACAGCAACCAACAGGGAGCTCTGGACCAGATCAATGAGCCACCCGGGCTATAGCAGTAGTCCGGTGCTCAGGTCCCACGCCTTCACCCACTGGGACAGGCCAAAATAGTGAGACCCCAGCTCCAGACCAGAGGCTCCGGGATAGTCTGATGGACACGTTTTACAAGTCCGGTGCTCAACAGAAATCAACCAGTGAGTGCCTGGGCTCCGGACAACTAGTCCGACGCTCACCGTCGGACTATGGAAAGTAGTCTGGTGCTCACACCCGCCACCGAGCAAAGGAACCAGAAACCACCCTACCTCTGGACACCTGGTCCGATGCTCACCGTGGGGCTTAATGAGCCTGGTCCGACGCGTGAGTGTCACCCAGGAGAGCCCCCGGATACTTGCCTATGGTCTAGTGCTCAAAGCTGGGTGGCCCGGAGGGTAGTCCGACGCCCCTTGTTTCCTTGACACTTGGAAGTCAAGACCCCCGGACCACTTGCTATGGTCCAGAGCTTAGGGCAAAGGGGGTCCGACGCTCATAAACAGAAAACTTTTCCCTTGCGAAAACAAAACTCTCCCCGCCAAATCTTCTCAAAAATTCAACCAAATGATCACCAACTACAACCAAACTTTGTAGGCATGACCCTTTAGTATAGTTGGGGAGTTATCCCGGAGAAATCATCGCTCAATTTGGAGAGGATAAACAGGAACACTCGGATTTGGGGGAGAAGAGAAAAATTAAGAAAGGGCCACAAAGAATCGCCCGATCTACGCACGGTGAGGTTTTGAGGAGATCCTTTGGTGCAAAGAAGCTTCTCACGTTTACGAACACTTGGTTCAAGTCGTTTTTGCAAAGCTACTCTCAACAAAGGGGAAATCATCTTGGGAAAAAGAGAGAGCAAAAGCAAGACACGAAGAACACAAGCAAACCGGGGACACAATCACGAAATCGAAGCCACCATGGCTTACGGAGGTTACGGCCTTGATTCCTCGCAACAATACAAAGTTTTTACACCGGTGACACGGTGGATCTCAAGCAAGAAGAAGCTAGGGAAGGGAAAAAACCCAGGAATAGGTGGGAGAAAGATTAATGCAAGATATAGGATGAGGATACCCTTCATACTCTATTTAAGGGGCTATGGATATTTCCCAAAGACCCCCCTAGATCCCTTGGGTGAACTACCTAGCCTAAGCATTGTAGTCCAAACTCCGGAAAATTCTCCCTCGATTTGAATGGATGGCCCTGCTTCCTCCGGGAGTTGCCGTCGCCTCGACGCAACCTCCAGGATTCCGCCACGGGCCATCCCCGCTTCCTTGGAAAACTCCGCCCAGGTTTTGAGGGGCCCAAACCCAGGAAACCCGCCACCCGGTAGCTTTGGGCTCAACTACCGAACCCCGGTTTTGCGGCCCAAACTCGGAAACTGACGCGGATGGTTTTTAAGCCCAAACCACCAAACCACTCAACGCGAGCCACCTTGTCTTCGCCCGATCGGACTCCGAGTCCCCTGAGCCTCCGCTCGACTCACGCGTCCACCGTCTTGACTCAGTCGACTCGGTCTACCTCCATGTCTTCTCGCACTCACCGGTGCCAGGTACTAGCCACCACAGCTAGTCCGCCGGCGCCCATGGTCCCTCAGTCCGAGCCCTGCTTCCGCCCTTCACCGCTCTCAGTCCATCGGCACGGCAAGCCTCTACTCGACCTTCTCCATGCCATTGACCACTGTCACTAGGCATTGCACCCGCACACCACAAGCCGATAGACAAGCACACATTTCTGCTTTCACAGTAGGTTAGGGTAAGCTACTCAAATTGAAACACTCACGTGTTGGACGATCACTCATCATCAAAGATGAACATACATGGGTACTTATCCACCATGTGTTCGCAATCTCCCCTTGATGAGTGCTTTGTCACACAAGTGCATTTAAGATTTGAGCCACAAGGTAAAGCTCTCCAAATGACCAAAAGCTACCAAAGCCAAAACAGGGTCACTTGATGAGAAGCAAACACGATACCAATTAAAAGAGAGAGGCAAAAAATGATACCAATTAAAAGCATCCTCAAAACACCTCATGACAAAGCCACTTACTGATGCCAAACAAAAGCATATGGGCAGAACGAAACTAGCCCTCAAGAAGAGGAAGAAAATAGGCTCAACACCGCTAGCAAGTCCAAGATACCAATCATAGCTCTCAAAGCTCAGACTTCCAAAATAAACACTAAGGGAGCTCAAAAGATACCAATTGAAACCACTTACGTCCCCTAATGCTCAAGAAGCAATCGAAACCTGTCGAAGTCAACAAAACAAGCTAGATCCTCCAGAAGAGGCAAAGGCT
Source organism: Microstegium vimineum (assembly GCA_022036555.1). NCBI lineage: Eukaryota > Viridiplantae > Streptophyta > Magnoliopsida > Poales > Poaceae > Microstegium > Microstegium vimineum. The sequence continues at coordinate 22,156,279 of CM039128.1, read as the reverse complement.
CAACACATCTAGCAAAAGCTCCCCCTGGGAACTAGCATTATCAAGATACCAAGAAGGGGTGAAAAGAGCCAAGTCAAAAAAGATACCAATTAAGCTCAAAAAGCACATTTGCTCCCCCTTGGAAGTAGATGGATGAAAAAGGAATGAAATGCACATCTCTCCCCCTTGTTGACACATGTAGCTCACCAAACATCAACAACTCAAGATCCGGCTACAAATACCATGAAATGCAAAATGAGTGCAAAAAGCTTCATACTTAGAGCTAAGACAATGAATAGATGCTCTAAGTGATGTGATCCTGTGAGAATAGGAAAAGATCTACGTGCCCAACAAAGACTCAAGTTGAGCTTCAGATCACTTTAGAAGCTATTTTAGGGAGCATTAATGTGAGAGCAAGGAATGGGTATCACCTCCTAGAGACAACTAGACATGGCAAACAAGATAGGATCTATCTCAAAGCAATCTCATTTATAGCAAGTAAAACTATCCCTAGCAAAGTTCATACAACAAGCTAATGACCACACTAAATGAATTTTCCAAGTTTCAGAGTTATGCAGCCAAAATTCAGTTTTAGGCACATTTAAGTTGTATGCGAGTGGTTGTAAGCAAAGTGATGTCACTGCTTACCAACGGGTGAAGTCAAAGGATTGACACACCGATTTTGGTCATACACGACACGCTCAAGTATCGACCCATATGGGAAGCAGTCTCGAACAAACGGTGAAGTGCTCACAATGCAGACCCAACTCGATCTTTCCAATTCACAAAACAGAGAGCAATTTCATTTAGATATTAACCATGGTGCTCAAAGGTAGTGAATGAAAAATGAGATCCATAGTTACAAGCTATATACAAGGCAGCCAAGAAGGATCTTCAAAAGCCTACACATGCTAGTGCCATTTCAGAGGTGACATGGGGAATTTAAATTCAGTTTTAAAGCTTTTCCAACTTAGCTCTATTGCATATCATAAAGATCAAAAAGAGTCTAAGTTAGACAACACCATAGACACATAGAACACCTCAAACAGAGCATAGATTCATTATATCGGCTATAGATATGAAGCTTAAAATGAATTATGTCACAAATGCAAATGAGATGCAAAATGTAATGACACCAACTCACACTAACAAGTCCCCAAATTAGAAGAAGAACAAAAAAAAGACAAAAAGAACCAAAAAGAGCTATGATACACAAAACTTTCCTCCTCTAAAAAGGAAAGAAAACACCCAACTCGCCCCGAAGGCGAGAAAACGCAGCTAGATCCAAAGGCTTAGTGAAAATACCCGTAGGCTGGTTTTGGGTCTCGACATGCCGGAGGTCAATGTCGCCCTTCTCGTAATTATCACGCAAAAAGTGAAAGTGGACCTCAATGTGCTTGGTCTTCGAATGAAGCACGGGATTTTTAGCCACACAAATTGCACTCGTGCTATCACACAACAGAGGCACCTTAGTAAGCTCAAGACCGAAATCTCTCGAAGTGGCAATCATCCAAATCAACTGCGAGCAACAACTAGCCGTAGCAATGTACTCAGCTTCGCACGTCGACTGTGCATGCTAGACTGTTTGTGAGAAGACCAAGAAACCAAAGAAAACCCGAGAAACTGGCAAGTCCCAGAAGTGGACTTCCGATCAAGTCGGCAACCGGCAAAGTCGGCGTCCGAATAACCGCAGAGAACAAGAGAGGAAGAGGTGGAGAACCAAAGACCAAATTCGGGAGTGAATCACAAGTACCTCATGATGCGTTTCACCGCCTGCTTGTGTGAAGTCCGTGGGGGACGCCTGAAAACGAGCACAAGGCAAACGACAAATGAATGTCCGGTCGGGTCGCCATCAGGTACAGAAGCGACCCGATCGTGCTTCAGTACTCAGTCTGGTCCACCGCCTCTCCTTCCTCGTCCCCCATCCAAGGCAGTAGTAAATTGACATAGGCGTCGAACGGGCTTTGCCTCGCCCATGTCAAACTTCTTCAAGATATCCTTTGTGTACTTTCCTTGGTGCACAAACGTCCCTTCCCGGGTTTGCTTGATTTGCAACCCGAGAAAGAAAGTCAACTCTCCCATCATGCTCATCTCAAATTCCCTGCTCATAAGATCTGACACTTGGCAACAAGAGCATGAGAAGAACCACCAAAGATGATATCATCCACGTATATTTGGACAAGGAGAGTGTCTTTGCCCTTTCTTGAGAAGAAACAACGTCTTATCTATCGATCCATTTTAAACCCTTTAGCAAGCAAAAAGGTTTTTAGCCTATCATACCATGCTCTAGGTGCTTGTTTCAAACATACAAAGCTTTGTGAAGTTTAAAAACATGGTTTGGAAACTTGGGATTTTCGAAACCGGGAGGTTGTTTAACATAAACTTCCTCTGCTATGTAGCCATTTAAGAAGGCACTTTTAACGTCCATTTGAAAAAGTTTAAAACCCTTAGAAGCCGAAAAAGCCAGAAGGATTCTAATGGCTTCTAAATGAGCTACGGGAGCAAAGGTTTCCTAATAGTTTATTCCCTCCTTTTGACAAAATCCTGAGCTACCAACTAGCCTTGTTGCGCACTCCCACCCCATCTTCACTTTGTTTATTTTTGAAAACCCATTTGGTACCTATGGGTGGCAACTAGGTGGTGGAGGAATTAAGACCCAAACACGGTTTTGCTCAAAGTTTTCTAACTCCCCATGCATGGCATTAACCCATCCGAATCCATCAAAGCGTGTCCAACATCTCGGGCTCAAAGAAGTGACAAAAGCCGAATGAGCAAAGTGAGAGATATTGGACCTGGACCGCGTGACTCGACGGTCAATGTCGTCAATGAACCCATGGACTTCGCACAAGCAGGCGGTGAAATGCATCATGAGGTACTTGCGCTTCACTCCTGAATTTGGTCTTTGGTTTTCCACCTCTCCTCTCTTGTGCTTTGTGGTATTCTGACGCAGACTTTGCCGGTTGCCGACTTGATCGGAAGTCCACTTCTGGGACTTGCTAGTTTCTCGGTCTTCTTTGGTTTCTTGGTCTTCTCGCAAACAGTCTAGCGTGGCACAGTCGACTGTGCGAAGCTGAGTACGTTGCCGCGGCTAGTTGTTGCTCGCAGTTGATTTGGATGATTGCCAGTTTGAGAGATTTCGGTCTTGAGCTTACTAAGGTGCCTTGCTTTGCGATAGCATGAGTGCAATTAGTGTGGCTAAAAATCCCGTTCTTCATTCAAAGACCAAGCACATTGAGGTCTGCTTTCACTTCTTGCATGATCATTATGAGAAGGGCGACATTGACCCTTTGGCATGTCGAGACCCAAACCAGCTTGTGGATATTCTCACGAAGCCTTTGGATCAAGCTGTGTTTTCTCGCCTTCGAGGTGAGTTGGGTGTTTGCTTTCCTTTTTAGAGGGAAAAGTTTTGTGTTTTTAGTTCTTTTTGTCTTTTATTTGATCCTCTCTATTGGTGCGTGTTAGTGCTAAGTTGGTGTCTTTGCATTGTGCATCTCATTTGCATTTGTGACATAGTTCATTTTTTTGCTTCATTCTTATAGCCGATATAATGAATCTATGCTCTGTTTAAGGTGCTTTATGTGTCTATGGTGTTGCCTAACTTATACTCTTTTTGATCTATATGTATGCAATAGAGCTAAGTTAGAAAAGCTTTAAAACTGATTTTATATTTCCTATGTCACCTCTGAAATGGCACTAGCATGTGTAGGCTTTTGAAGATCCTTCTTGGTTGCCTTATATATAGCTTGTAACTATGGCTCTTCATTGTTTCATTCACTACCTTTGAGCACCATGATTAATATCTAAAAAGAAATTGCTCTTTGTTTTGTGAATTGGAAAGATCGAGTTGGGTCTGCATTGTGAGCACTTCACCGTGTGTTCGAGATTGCTTCCCATATGGGTCGATACTTGAGCGGTGTTGTGTATGACCAAACCGGTGTGTCAAGTCCTTTGACTTCGCTCAGTTGGTAAGAAGGTGACATCACCTTGCTTAGAATCACTCGCGAAAACTTGTAATGTGCCTAAAACTGAAATTTGCTGCAAAACTCTGAAATTTGGAAAATTCATTTAGTTGGGTCATTGGCTTGTTGTATGAACTTTGCTAGGGATAGTTTTACTTGCTATACATGAGATTGCTTTGAGATAGATCCTGTGACACCCTGTGTCAAGCTTGCATTACGATCATTATTAGCCACTAAGTACACATTTCATTTCATTCATGTTTGCATATGCTATCATTTTATATGAGTGTTTATATGTTTTGAAACTAGAATGAATAGGTGTTTTGTGCTTAATCTTATGATCAACCTGTTTAGTTATCCTGCTTAGTTTTATCAAATAAAAGAAAATGGGAAAAAGGAAATCAGAATCGAGACCGGTTGAGCCGCTTTTGGGGCCCGCTGGGCCTCGACGTCGCTCGTAAAAAGGGAGGACCTGGGGTAATCGAACCCTCGGGCAAAGGTCGATCAGCCAGTAAAATCGACCCCCCCCCGGATTCGACCCCTCAAAAGTGACGAACCGAGGCTTGGAAAAAACCCCCCCCTCGTAGGGGCCGACCGAGCAGGGGCCGAACACCCCGATCAAAACCCCCCCCCTCGTTCGCCCCCCTCTCCCGCGCGCCCCACCCCGCACGCTGGCCCGACCGGGCTGAACCTACGTCGGCGTCTCTACCGCGTGGCCGACGATGCCTGACGCGGGAAGGGAACACCCCATCGCCGCCGCTGCGGCACTGCATCACATCGCTGTCGCCGTCGCTTGTCGCAGTCTGTCCGCACTCGCGCCCCGCAACGGCGCTGGCCGAGGGGCATCACTGAAAACCGCCGCTCACAAACCCTGCTTCGCCACCGCAGACCTGCCACCACACGCTGCACGCCCCCGTGTTTCCAGTAACCCCCGCCGCAGACCCGGTTGATCGCGCCCCCCCCTGCTCTTTCGCCTAGGGCGAATCCCGCTAACGGGCCGTCACAATTTTGCTTCTTCCGCTCGCCGCAACCCGCCAGCGCCCCCGCCCCACCAACCATCAATCACGGGCCCACGGCCCGCGGCGGCCATGACCGGAAAGAGGAGCCCCTTACCTCCTCCACTTCACCCACTCTCTGCCTCATCCCATCGCTCACCCGCTCGCTTTCCCTTGCCATACTAGTGAAGCCCCGAGCCCGCAAGGCTCCCTTCTCAAATACCCCACCATCCAGTCCCTTCCTGATCCACTTGCATGCCTTCCCCTTTCGCCCCGCACACACACTGCTTGCCTTTTTTAAACCAGCCCTATCCCCCTTTAAACCAAACCTCCCCCCGTTTACGATTCCCCCTCCCCACGCACTGACCGAGCTGTTTTTCCCTAAAAACCCCGTTCGCCTCCGACCCCATTTTCGGGGAAAAGTTCCCAGGCTAGCAGAGAGAAAACCGTTCCCTGGCTCTTTTTTGACCCTTTATCAGCCCCAACCGTGGGGGGCCCTTTGGCCCCGTGCCCGGAGTTTGCACGTCCCCAGGTTCCAAAACCCCTTCCGGCTCAAAAACCCTGGCCACACTCCCACATCACGTGATGCTCACCCCCCCCGCCCGAGCCGCATCCCGGGGATCACCTCCCCGTGTCGCACCGCGTGCTGCACCGCCCTGATGCCGCGACCACTTCCATTTTGTGCCGGGTTAAACCCACACCACCAGGGATGGGTAAGTCATCCCCGGCCCTAGCACAACCAACCCCCCATAAGACCTCCCCGTCGGCGAGAAACGCCATCACACCGCCTCTGTTTCCTGCTCGACGGTGAGGGACCTCGAGTAATCGAGGGTTTGCCTGTCAGTTCCCCTGCGCGCCTCTGGTGCTCGAGCCTTTCCGAAAATTTTTTCCTTTTCTATTTTCAGTAATGTGAAGCTTGTTTAATTTTGTATCTGGGTTTTGGAAAAAACCAAAAGGTGAAATCTTTTTTGTGACTCTTTATTTTATGTCTGTCTTTGTTTTATAAAAATTTTTTTGGAGAATGTCTTCGTACAAGTTTAATTATTGCTTTTGAATACAAAGTTATTTGTTTTCCCTGTTAAAATGGCATAAAAATTGGGGGCATGTATAAATCATGAAATTTTCCCTGAAAATTTAGTTTTAAAAGCATAACTTTGTTAAGAAAAAGTTATAGCCTGTTTTACCCTTGTTGCTAGTATCTGTTGTAAGTGCTTTGGTATTTTTGGTCCTAGCTTAGAATCTTTTTTAGGTGCTGAACCTGTGCAAGAAACATCCCTGCACCATTGAGTTTTTTATTTATGCATTGCAATCTTTTGGGAAACCCAGGGGAGGAACATCAGGAGCCAACCCTCAAGACAGAAGCTAGGGGTACGGGACAAAACGGGAGTACCCAAGCCGACACTAACCTCCCTATCCCCTGCCACCACCCCTACCTTCCTCAAGGAGCCCCCGGAGCATTTTTAACCCCCAGTATTTAAAATTTAATTACTTGGTATTTTTATACTGTGGCATTGGGTGACGGAGTTGTTTGAATCCAATTGATGCTTTCCCTTTCCTTGTTATGTTTCCCTACCTTGTTCCCTTTAAAAATGTAAAAGAAACCCGCTTAGCCTGCTTAGAATAAATGGTTACTTTTTTAATTTAGTTTCGTGTTTCCCTGGGGTAATCGTACGGTTGGCTATATTTCTTCTTTGGAAAAAACCAAGGTAGTAAGAAATGCGGTCAGGGGAAAGGGCAAGTAACCAAGTGGTTAGCTTGGGGGGGCAGCCCCGTCCTTTGGATCGTTGGTTTGTACACGTGGTGGCCCCTTTTACATCTTTGAATGCGCCCTTTAATGGGGGCCGTTGTGAGTATCGCCCCCGAACCGGTAACATGCCGGGGGCCGGTTCTCCCACTGTGAGCACCCTTGTTTGAGAACCATCCCCCGGGGTGGCCAAAATGTTTCTCAATTTTGGGTGGACTACTCTAAATCCGTCGGTACCACTGGACTTTGTTTAGCGGTGCCCAAGAAGGGACCCGACGGGGAAGGGGGGCGGGGGATTAAATAATTTTCCCTTGATATGGGGGATTATGCTGAGTTCCCCACGGTACAACTCCATGTGACTGAATGGTCCTACAAAAATTTTTGATAAAGGAATTGGATATAGTATTATATTGTTTGAGTATTTTTCAGTGAGTGTCTGTAAGGTGAAAACCTAGAAATAAAAATGGGATGAAAGAGGTTGTTCCCTCTAATCTTTATTTTTTTTTTTTCGCTTTTTCCGAAAAAGCAATTTTTCCCCCAAAAATCCACAAATACCTTGCATACCCTTGGGAGTCTTTTTTTTTCAGTTCGACGGGTAATCTACTGATACTTTCCCCGACTCGAGTTTTCCCGTTTGTTTGCGATGGCCAAGTATATTTTCGGTATTGAAAGCACTGTTCTACCCCTTCAAAGGAAAAAAGAGTGGGCTTGGGGAAAGGGTTTTTCTACGACTCACTTTGCTGTTATGGGAAAACAATTGTGGGCACCCCTACCTTTAAATCTTTGGTTTTCAAAGTTCCAAACGTGTTTTATTTTGGCCATAGGTTTTGTGGCGAAAGTTTACTTTTTTTGGAAAAAAGTTTTGAAAATCTTATTCGATTTAAAAAGTTTTTTTGGGTTTTTTTTGTGGCCGTTCAAATGTGCTACCGAGTTTCCGCTTTTGGTTTTTGATTTACGATTGTTGAAACCCTTCGAGATTTCGGACCCCCGGTATTATAGGGCTCAATTTTTAAGTGGCAGTTAAATCCCCCTTTTGGTACTTGATCTCTATAATCTGGCTTCCCGCAAGCTGGTATCAAAAAGTTTTGTTAGGATCCTTTTTCGTTTGAGCAACTTTTTTTAACAAAAACGGGATTTTCAAAACTTTTTTTATAAACTATTTCGAAATTTGGGGGTCCCAAAAGGTTAGTCCTTGCCCTAACTAGGAAATCAGGTCTTATTTTATACAAACTTGGTTTCAAAGTTTTGCTCATGCTGGATCTTTGAAAATTTCCGGGATATCATTCTTGGGAAGAGTGATATTGGGTTTTGAAAATTGCATTGAAAACTTTTGGGGAATTGTGAGAGCAGCCCTTTCCAACCGTTGGTAAAGGGAAGTTATCTGTTCTTAAGGATATGCGAGCTTCACACAGACATATTGAGAAGTATGCAATTTGGGGGGGTTTTTTCCCGAGCGGGTGCATAAGGTTTTGGTATCTAACTGGTATGTTTTAGTGCTATCAGGAAGTGCCCGTGATTTTTTTGCATTGGGTTTTATTTTTTTGGGCTGAGTGAAATTTTTCTAGGTACACTAACTCCAAACCCGTGTAGAACAAATAACGCGTAATGAAATTCGCCCCTGCCACCGACTAGAAATTAGGACTTAGAGTATTCTAGTTGAGTGAAACGTATTTACGATCATGCATCTGTTAATTTTGTCCCTTCATCCCCCCCCCTTAAATTGAAAACCATCCCCTTTTGAAAAAATGACCAATTAATATCTGTCCACAGATCAAAACCCCCTTTTTCCTCCGATGCCTCGTCCCCATTGACCCCAGGAAAGCAAAAAGGACAGGAGTCCCTCGCCCCCCTTTTGGCAAGGAAGATGACCGGGGGGAAACGTTTTTGACGTACTTTGGTCCCAACTATCCTTTGGCGATTTTGCACGTCATTGGGTATCCGGGGGAAATAAACCCAAGACTCTTGGCAAAGACAAGTTTCGGATTCTTGGCAGTTTTGCACCTTTGGGGTTTTCCCCCGAGGGCAGTGAACCAAGTACTTTTGGCGAAGCAGCATATGGTCGGATTTCTGGTTCAGGTTGAATCAAGTGAAATTTTGGAAGAGGCCCGCGGGCAGGATGGAGATCTTACCAAGAGCTGTGCTAAGGATGGAGCCAACAGGGCGCAACCTGGTGCAAAGGACATCATCGCTCGTTTCCCCAGCAGATTGGCGCGCAGGGCCGGGGGGAGTGTTCCCCGTGATCCTTTTCCGTGGTTTGGGATCCCGACGAGGAGAAAAACTCGCGAGACGAAGGGATTTTTCCTTTGTGAGACCCACCATGGGTGCCACTGGACCTTCTAGGCATTGTGAGACCTAGAGCGCGTCTGGAGATTTGCAGAAACCCACCTGCCACAGGAGAGCAACGCCATTTGCGCAGGAGTTGAGAAACCCCGTCGAGACCCTTTCGGAAAGATTAAAACTCAGATAATCGGAACGCAATTGGGCTCAACTAATTGGGGGAGGAGATCGCTGCTCGCGTGGTCGTGGCATTACTTCCGGGGCCCACCAATCCAGGAATGAAGCTTGGCCCGAGTGGGGAGGCCCTGCAGGCAAAGGTTGCAGGTTAAGGAAAAACCTAAAAGGAAACGGGGGTCAAAAAACCGCCGGGGTTTCCAGCTCTCCACCCAGCAGGCAGCAGCACACGAAGTCCCCCGAAGCCCCTGCCCCTAGGAGCCCGAGCCCAGGAGGGAGTAACCCTTGGTCCCGACTCCCCAAAAAAGGGTCTTCGCCACGACCCCCTTCTCGACGACAACCCCAAACGAAACTCGGGAGCAGATACTCCAAACGGTTCTGACACTAAAAGGGGGAGTTATTTTCCGTGCAAGGCTTTGTATCCGATGTTGTTTGAGACTCTTTTTTAATTGGATCTTCAGATTTTAACCGGTTTTGGGAAATTTTTTAACCCGGGCTGGTTCTGGGGACAGTTTTGGAATTTTTATTTTTTGTTTAGAGAAAATTAATTTGTGATGTTATTGGAAAGTTAAATAATTTATGGGGCGTGTGTTTAAATTTTTACTTTTGGTACAAACGTATTTATTCATTGTTCAATTAGCATCCCCAAAATTTTGCTTTTAAGGGGCTAACGATGACGGCTAACACTCGTCCCGCCCCCAATGGGGGGTGGGGGAGGGGACCCCCAAAGAGGACTTGCACCACCCCCCCACCCCCGGGCAATAAACCCCGGAAAGGTTCTTTGCCAGTTTTTGGGGTTCCAAAAAAGTGCAGAATGGCGGTAGATGAACGAAATTTTGCGCAACTCCTGCCAACACAGTCAAAAGCACCGGAAACCCGCAGGGGCCAAAAACCTAATCAGTACCGTTCTAAAAAGTTTTTCAAACCCCCCCCCCCTTTGATCTTCAAGGAAGCTATGGAGGCAATAAATGGTCCTCCATGCCCCAGAATTTCGTTTTCTGCGTTGAGGGATGAGTGAAGGCGGGTATGCCGCGCACCGCTGGAAGGACCAGCGGTATCTGGGTCCCAGTCTGTGATAACTTGCCTGCGGCCGGATTACATGGATTTGTTTTTCCACCTATGCCCCGTCACAAATTTCCGATGGTGTTGGAGATGAACTTACAAGTTCATGGGGCGTCCCAGGGTACCAGATTTAACGAATACCTCCCGTTTAAACAAGTTGGTTCGCTATCCCACGACTTTGTTAACACCCGACGCCAAAAGATCGCAGTTTAAAGAGAGGCATGAATCCGTCTTCTACCCAAAATGGAAAAGCTACCGCTTTCACTTTTAGTGCTTCATCAGCGACTGCTTAATAAAGAGACCAATGACAACGGTTGTTGCAAGACCGAGTCGCATCCCAGGGGGGACCCCACCAGAGTAGGGCCCCCAATGCTTCGGGCCCAAGCGTTTCGTCCCCACAAGTTGGTGCCTTTTCCGCCCACCTCAAGGGAAGATGACCAATGTCGTGCCGTGCCTAAAAGGGGCCCTTTCCCTGCACCCTGCTTTTAAAAAAAGATAAAGCCCCGCCCCTGCAGTTGGAAGTCAAAGCCCGCCATCTGTGATAGGACCCGTGCTTAAGGGGACAAAGGTCACCTATCTCGTTCGCCGAAGCCCAAAAGCAGTTTCACTATCCCCAAAGCCTCCAAAAGGGAATGTTCCCCACACCACCTTAGAGGAAGTACCAAAGGAGAACCTGTCAAAAGCTGGCTTTTCTTGTTAACAATGTCCTGCATTTATCTTGTTTGATTCTGGAGCATCGCATTCATTCGTTAGGGGGAATTCGTGTTGCGGATTCAACAAAGGGGTAAAATTTGGAAAAGGGGATTTTAAAAAATTAGTGCAGGGGGGAGCTGTCCATATACTCGTAAAAGGGAAAGGATGTAAAAAATTCATGGGGAGACATGATATAGTCAACCTCATCGAAATCCCTGAGCTAGGTCTAGATGTAACCCTTGGTAGAATGATGAAAGCTTGGAAGTGATCTAGAATCCCCCAACGAGCAGTACTATCACCAACCCCCGGAAAGGGAGTTCCTTTGGAATTTTCTTACCTAAAACCAAATCAGGGGGACGTTTGCTATCCAGCAGAGTTTTGGGAAAAAAATTTCCTGTGGTGTGATTTTCCAGAGTGTTTCCTATATTTTCCCAGGTTCCCCCCGACGGGAATGTCGAGTTTGCTAAGAGCTCCCCCGGAACACCCTTTTAAATCTAGGAGACCATATGGATGCCAAAACGAGTTTAGCAAACTCAGAAAAACTCCGGAGTTTGCGGGAAAAGGGTTTGATTCGCGATTTGTTCACGTGGGGTGTCCACCAAACTTTGAAAAAAAGAAGGATAAAAACTTAAAAAATGTCGGGACTTCGCCCTCTAAATGCGGTTACCAAAAAAAACAAATATCCCCGGGGGATTGTTTGTTGTTTGATCAGTTGTCAAAGCCAAAGTTTCCCCAAAAAGATCTACGTTTGGTTACCACAGTTTAAGATCAAAAGAAGATGACCCAAGACCCTTTCTCCCGAAACGGTCTCTTTGAATATCTGTGACTCTTTTGTTGCCCAATGGCCTGCCATTCATTATTTGATAAACCTTTGAAAAATGCAAGATTGGAAATTTGGGGTTTTTTATCGTAAACACCTGGTTATTCAAAAAAGGAAAGGACACGCAGAACCCCCTGCTTTAGGCTGAAAACGGTTAAGAAGCATAAGTTTTTATGCCAAGTTTAAAAGTGGAGTTTTGGTTGAAAAAGTACCTTTCTGGGCACTTTTTTTTCAGCCGGGGGTATCTTTGGACCCTCAAAGGTGCAAGAAGTTATAAATTTGGGGAAACACCCTTTAACGTGCATGGGTTCGCGCTTTTTGGGTTTGGCCGGATACCCGTTTTTTACCCCGGACTTTTTTAAGTAGCAAACCCCTTTGAAAAGGTTAACACAGAAAAACAAAAAGTTTAAAGGAGGCAGTTTTAAAACACTTCCGTCCTTCGGACATTTTAAACAAAAACCATCTTGGCAAAACCCAAAATTTTGGAAAAACCTTTTGATTTTTGTGGCACAACCATTGGATTAGGATGTGTGCGAGCAAAAGGGAAAGTCATTGCTTATCCCTCACGAAAAACTCCGCCCTCTGAAGAAAATTACCCACCATGACTTTTGGGGAGTTAGGGGCACATTTTCAGTTAAATTGGGGGGGGGGGGAAAAATTTTTAAGTACTGTTCCCATCTAAATTTTGAATATAGGCGAGAAGTGGTTGGACTAATAAAGGGATTAAATTTGGAAGTGCATTACATCCGGGAAAAGCAAATGTTGTAGCAATGCTTTGAGCCAAAATCTCATTGCACTTTTGCAACCCTTGTTAAAGGGTTTTGTTTAAAAGCACCCCTTGGCCCCAAAAAATATTGTTATTCAGGTACTTTGGATAGGACATTATTGAGGGAAAAAAAATCGAACAAAGACTTTGAAAAACCAAACAAAGGCTAAAACCGTAAATCTCTAAATTTTCAAAGTGGATCGAAAGGAATTTAGGTTCAACAGCTTTTGGAGTACCCTAAGATCAATTCTTGGGGAAAAAATTTCCCAAATGAAACAAAACCAAATTTATGCCCACCCTGGTAGTAGTAAGAGAAGATCTAAGGAAAAGGTTTTGGTGGTCAAAAAAAAGTCGGATTCGATTTTTAGTCGCAAAGGGTTTATAGTGTTGTGCATCAAGGCAGTAATATGAAACCTGCCGGTTTGTTACAACCTCTTCCCACACCTGGTTTGGAAGTGGGGAAAATTCGTATGGCTTTTCATAGGGTTTCTCCAACCCAAAAAAAAACGTCGATATGGGTTTTTTCGTTTTCGGGTTTAAAAAAAGTCCTCATTTCATACAGTCAAGGTTACACATGACCCATCGTATGCCCAGCTTTATGTTCAGAATATCTTAAATTGCATGGTTTCCAAAAATATATACCGACAGAGGATCACTTTTCGCTCGCTTTTGGAGCTTGCATAAAAAGTTGGAAAAAGTTTTCGAAGTTTCCGTTATCACCTCAACAGATGGAAAAATGGAACGAGTTAAAAAGGTTTTGGAAGACATGTTAAACATGTTTATATCACAAAGGATCAGGGAGAAATGGTTACCTTTTGGGGGGTTTCTTATAAAACAGTTCCAAGAAAGCATTTAAAAAGGCACCGTTCGATGCTTGTAGGACGCAAAATGTTTTGAACCCCTGTCAATTGGTTGAAACAGGAGATAAGGGGGTTCTTTGTACAAAACCCTGGAAAGAAACAGAAGAAAAAGTCCGCACTGTTTAACAACATGTCAAAACAGCTCAAACTCGACAGAAAAGTATTTGATCAAAGAGGAGACCTTTGGGGGTTTCAAGTTGGTGACATGTTAAACCCTTAAAGGGATCACCAAAGAGAGGGCCGTCGCTTTGGGGTTTAAAAAAAGTTTGCCCCCCGATATGTTGGACCTTACGAATTCCCCCAAGGAAAAGGGAAGGGGGGCTTTTCCAATACAGTTTCCCCTAGAATAGTTCTATCTTTTCCCCGTGTTTCCCTGTATCTCGTTCAAGAAGTTTTCGAGTTTCCCGAAGAAAAAATCTGTTCCCGTAGAAAAACGTAATCAATCGGACCTTGGAATACTTGAAAACAGAAAAGATCTTGGATACAAAGACAAGGTCACCAGGGAAACAGAAGTGAAGACTTTCAAAGTTTTTGGAGTCATCTGGCCCAATGGGTGAACCGGGGGGGACCGACCACCTAATCGCAGACTACCCCCCCTTTTATAATAAAGGTACTAAAATCAAATCTCGGGATGAGATTTCGTTAAGGGGGGAAGGGGTTGACACCCGTGTCAAGCTTTCATTAGGTTTTATTAGCCACAATACAGCATTTCATTTCATTATGTTTGCATAGCTACATTTATATAGTTTTTTTAGTTTTGAAAAATAGAATGAATAGGGGGTTTTGTGCTTAATTTATGATCAACCGTTTAGTTACCCGCTTTTGTTTTATCAATAAAAGAAAATGGAAAAAGGAAATTTAAAACGAACCGGTCGAGTACCGCTTTCGGCCCCCTCGGCCTCTCGCCGCTCGATAAAAAGGATGGACCGAGGTCAACGAACGACCCCGGGGCCCAAAGGGTGGATCACCAGTCAACGACCCCCCCTCATGCCCCTCGAAATTTTACGAACCGAGGTTGGACGAACGACCCCTGCAGGGGGCTCACCGAGCAGAGGGCCCATCAAACCCCTGACCCCTCCCCCGATATGACCCCCCTCCCCGCCACTCACCCCGGAGGGGGGAACCGTGGGGTCGGCGTCGTTGCCGCGGGCCCACTCCTTAACCGCGGGAAAGGGGAACACGCCATCGCCGGGCCCCTGCGGCCTTTTCACCGACCGCTGTCGCCGCTCGCCTTCCATCCGTCCGCATTTTGCGCCCGCGCAACGGGAAAGGGCGGTTGGCATCGCTGCCCCGCCCTAACGATGCTCACCCGCCGCAAACCGCCCGCCCCACTACCGGCGCCGCGCCGTCGTTTATAGTAACGCCGCCGCAGAGCGCGTCTGATCAAACCCCCGCCTTGTCTCTTTCGCCTCGAGTGCAAACCCCGCTAACGGCACGTCAAAGTTTTGCTTGCTCCCCTCGCCGCAAAACACCCAGCGCCGCTGCCAAAACCCCGCACCTCACATAACCGGGCCCACGGCCGGCCCTCGGCCAGACGTGCAAAAGGGAGCGCCAACCCCCCTCCCTTCACCCCCCGTCAGCATATCCTCACTCCTACTCGTCCATTCCTCTCCTCACTGCCGAGAGCCCGAGCACCGCAAAGGCTCCCTTCTCAACTCAGACCACCGGTCCTTGCTCGAATTTCCTCTCGCCCGCCCCGCCTTCGCCCCCACACAGTGCTCGCCTCGTTTTTAACCAGCATGGACTCCGTCCCCCGGAAATCCCCACCCGTTTCCCCGATCTCGGGCACCACCGCACTGACCGGCGTGTTCATCCCTCCCGTCCGCCTTTTCCACGCCTCCATCTTTTTGGGGTTCACCCGAGCTAAAGGGGGGAACGTCGTTCCCTGGTCTAGTTCGCCTTTACACTAACACCGTTGGGGGTGCGCCAATTGCCGCCACCGGAGTTTTCACGTGGCCAAAGGGTTTCCCCAACCCTTCCCTAACTAACCCTCGGCAAACCCCCACATCGTGTGCTCACCCACCCCCTTTCCGGCCTCGCTCGCCGTTTACACCCGCCCTGTCACACCGTCGTGCCACCCCCACCGAGCCGCAACCACTCCATGTCGTGGCCCGCTTCAACCGACACACCATGATGCGCGTAAATCAACCCCAGCCTACACAACCAAACCCCCCATTGAGCCTCACCCCGGCGAGAACAACCCCCAGCACCCTCCTCTGTTTCCTGCCTAAAAGGGAGTGGACCTCGAGTAACGAGGGTCTGCCTGTCTTGCCTCGCGGCCTCTGGGGTCTCGGCCCTTTCCCAAAAGATTTTTCCATTCTATTTTTGTAATGGCTAATGCTTTTTAATTTGTACTGGATTTGGTAAAACCTAAAAAGGTGAAAACTTTTTGTAGATCTTTATGTTTGACTTCTTTTGGGTTTTTTAATGTTTTTTGGGGAATTCCCTTTATAATAATGTTTAATTAGTTTTTCTGTATATATCAAAGTTATTTGTGTTCCGCTTAAAATGATCATATATTTGTGCATGTAAAAATATGGAATTTTTCCCATAAATAGTTTTAAAGCATAATTCTGTTAAGAAAAGTTTTTGCCGTTTTACCCTTGTTTTAGTAGCTCTAATGTAAGTGCTTTGTGGGACTTCTTTGTTCCCTTTTTAAACTCTTTTAGTGTTGAACTTGGCAAGACATCCCTGACCATTCTATTTTTTTATGCATTGCCATTTAGGGCCCTGGGGGCATAGGGGCCCAACCACAGGAAAAAAGTCCGGAGGTACAGGAGCTAAAAGAGGAGTACCGCGAGCTCGACACTAACCCCCCTGAGGCCCCGACCACCAGCCCCCCCACCCTTCTCTCGGCAACCCCAGAGCATTCTTTAAACCCCCAGTTTTACAATTAATCACTTGAGTTTTTTAATGTATGCATTAGGGGACAGGAGTTGTTGAATCCCCTTTTATGCTTACCTTCCTTTGGGATTTTTTTTTACCTCCTTGTACCCCGTTAATAAAAGTAAAAGCAAACCCTTAGCCCGCTTAGAATAAATGGTTACTTTTATTTTTTATTTTTCGTTTTTATCCCATGGGGTAATACGTCACGGTTGGCTATATTTTTCAAACGTGGGAAAGAACCAAGGTAAAGGAAATGCGGTCAGCTGGAAGGGAAGTGCACCAAGTGGGGTTTTGCCCTTTGGGGGCAGTCCCTCCGTTTGGTTTTATAGTTTTTACACGATGGTGGCCCTTTTTCTTTGAATGCGCCCTTTTCCATGGGGCCCTTGGAGTATCACCCCGAAGCCCGGGAAACACTGTCTGGGGGGTTCTCAGCCACTTGGGGCCCCTCGTTTGTAGATAGACATGCCCCATGGTGGCCAATGTTTCTAAATTGGGTGACTACTCTGAGATGCTGGTTACCCCCTGGGCTTTTTTGAGCGTGACCCCAAGCTGGCCTGACGGGGAAAGGTGGGGTGTGTTAAAGGTAATCTTTACCCCGCTGGGTAAATCGATTGAATTGCCGCCCCCCACGGATATGGGGGATTTTGTGAGCTTCACCAAGGTACAACTCCTTTACATCGAATGTTCTCTAAAATTTTGATGAAGGAAATTGGGTAAAATTTTGATTTATTGTTTTTTTAGTGTTCAAGTAGTGCCTAGTAAGGGGCAAACCTAAAAAAATAAATAGATGGAAAGATGGTTGTTCTCTAATCTTTTTTTCACTTGTTCGCTTTTCCGCAAAAGCAATTTACCCCGATCCACAATTAACCCCCGATACCCCCTTGGAGTCTTTATTTTCATTAGATGGGGAAGTCAGTAGTCATTCCCCACTCAGGGTTTTTCCCCCTTTTTTGCAAATCCAAGAAAACCGGGTTTTTGTAGCACTTCCTTTTTATCCCCTTTGAAGGGGAGGATAGGCCTTGGGGAAAGGTCTTCTACGACTCATCTTTTGCGTTATCGGCACACATTTGGGCACCCCTACCTTTTTAAAAATTTGGTTTCAAAGTTCCAAACATGTTTTATTTGGCCCAGGGGTTTTTGGGTAAGTACTCTTTTATTTGGAACAAAGTGTTTTTAATAACCTTATTTTGTACTTAAAATATTTTTGGTTTATTTGTGGCTCGTTCGAATGTGCATACCTAGTTTGCGCGATCCTGGTTTTGATATACATTGTTTTTAAATCCTTCGGATTTCCGGATCCCGGGGAAAAAGGGCCCAAATGTTTTAATTGGGAGTTTTAAAAACCCCTCTTGGTATTGAATTTTATAAAAGGGGGGTTTCCCCACAGATCCTTCTTTTTTGCCATGCCTAGTTGCCTGGGGGAACCCCTTCCAGCATACAATATGCTCTTAAAATAGTTTCTAAAATTATCTTAAGCTAACTTTAGTCTGTTGGGGACGTAGGTTTTTTTTATTCCATAGGACACATCACTTAGGCATCTATTCTTGTCCTTTTTTTAAAATAAGAACTTTTGCACAAAATTTTCATTTCATGGCATTTGTGTCGGTCTTTAGTTGTTGAGCTTGAGGGGCTAATTGGTCATCGGGGAGAGATTGAAATTTTATTTCCATTTTCGCCCTCTATTCCAAAGGGGAGAGTGTTTCTTTAGGTTTCCAATTGGTTTCTTCTCAGGGGGAGCATTGCTAATGTGTTTGGCCCTTTAACTTTCTGGAGGGTCTAGTTGCTTTGTTGGGGTTCGACAGTTTCGATTACTTCTTGAGCAGTAGGGGGGTAAGTGGTTTCAATTGTACTTGACTTGTTAACGTTGTGTTTTTTTCCCTTTTTTCCTTTTTGAGGGCTATTTTGTTTTTTCCCCTATGCTTTTTTTTGGCACAGAATGGCTTTTTTTAGAGGGTTTTTGAAAGGGTGCTTTTAATTTGGGATCGTTTTGCTTTTCCAAATGACCCCCCTTTTGGCTTTTAAGCTTTTTGGGCATTTTGGGAGCTTTTTCTTTTGGTCAAATCTGAAATGCACTTTGTTGACAATGCACTCATCAAGGGGGAGATGCAAACACATGGTGGATAAGTTCCCCTGTTTTCGCTTTGTGATGAGTGATTACCAACAATATGTTTTTGTTTTAGTGGCTTTTCCTAAACCCCTGGGGAAAGCAAAACATGTGTTGTCTATCGCCGGTGTGCAGGTGCTTGCCCGTGACAGTGGTCAAAGGCGGGAAAAAGGTCAAGTAAGGGGGTTTCCGGGCCCAAAGGACTAAGAGGGTAAGGGCGGAAGCGGGGCTCGACAGGGACCCTGGGCAAACCCGGCGGGCGCTGTGGTGGCTAGTAAATGGCACTGGGGAAGTGCGCGAAAGCAGGAGTAGACCGAGTCGAAACCCGTAAGCGGTGGACGGCAGTCGAGGGAGGGTTTAGGGGGACTCGGGGTCCGATCGAGGGAAGACAAGGTGGCTCGCGTCGAGTGGTTTTGGGGGTTTGGGCCCCAAACCACCGCGTCGGTTTCCGATTTGGGCCGCAAAACTCGGGGTTGTAGTTTTTAGCCCAAAGCTACTGGTGGCGGGTTTCCTGGGTTTGGGCCTCAAAACCTAGGGGAGCTTTCCGGGATGCGGGGGGCACGTGGCGGATCCTGAGGTTGGGTCAAAACAACGGCAACTCCCGCAGAAACGGGCCGTCCATCAAAAAAAGGGGTGAGAGTTACCAATTTGGTTACAATTCTTTTGGGGAGGTAATTTGGCTTTATTAGGGGGTCTTTGGGAAAAAGCCAAACCCTGTTAAAAGGGGATAAGGGTTATCTTCTCCCCCTCTTTCATTTACTGCTCCCCCCTTATTCCAGGTTTTGCCTTCCCTAGCTTCTTTTTCTTGAATCCACCGTGTCACCCCGGGTAAGAACTTTTATTGTTGCAAGGGAATGGGGGCCGTAACCTCCCTAAGCCATGGTGCTTTGTTTGTGATTGTGTTCCGGGGTTTGCTTGGTTTCCCGTTTTGCTTTTTTCTTCTCTTTTTCCCCCCAGAGATTTTTTCTTTGTTGAAGTAGATTTTTCAAAATCGCTTGAACCCCCGTTGTGCGTAATTGTGAGGACTTCTTTGCTCCAAAAGGGGAATTTACCCAAACCCCCCGGTGCGTAGATCGGGGGATTTTTGTGGGGTTCTTCGTTTTCCTTTTCCCCCCAAATCCGAGTTTCTCATTTATCCCTCCAAATTAGCGATGATTTCTTCGGGGATGCCCCCAAAGACAGGACATGGCTACAAAATTTGGGTTTAGTGGGATTTTTGGTTGAGTTTTGAAAGATTTGGTGGGGTGGAAAATTTTTGCGAGGAAATTTTT
Organism: Microstegium vimineum; assembly: GCA_022036555.1. NCBI lineage: Eukaryota > Viridiplantae > Streptophyta > Magnoliopsida > Poales > Poaceae > Microstegium > Microstegium vimineum. The sequence continues at coordinate 22,136,689 of CM039128.1, read as the reverse complement.
CTCCAAGAGGTAACCACTTTGCCCAAGCTCCGGACCATATCAAAGGTCCGGGGTCTTTTACCTTTCCCCTGTCAAGCAGCAAGGGGTCGGGCCACCCCCCCACCTCCCCGGGTTTTTTTTAGCACCGGGCCTTTGACGAGTGGTCCGGTGGGTTGCTGAGAAACCTACCAACCCCTCGGACCCTCTCCTTTGGGCCGACGGGGGGGTCCGGTGGTCTGGTCCGGGGTAGGGAGCTTACTGGATATTTGCCAAGTGGGGCCCGGACCAGTCTCCAGTACCACCGACACCGGGGGTAGTCCCGGGCGGGTTCTCCCCCACTTTTCTGTCTTTGGCCCGGCCCGCGTCGGCCATAGCTCCGAACTACCGCCATATCCGGGGGAGTCTTCCCAACGGGCCGGAGCCTCTGGGGTTGCTGTTTTTCTTCGTTTTTTTTGCATTTGTTTTCTCCAGGTTTGTGGGTAGCTCCCCTGTTTCCTAGGCATCTCCTAGAAAATCCCCCCCCCTTGTGGTCGTGGCCTGTTCTTGCTTGGGGCGTGCTTTGACAAGGGCAAGATTTCCGAAAAGGGAAATTTTTTTTTGGCTCCCATTTACCCTCCCCCCGGCCGCCGTTTTGGTCCAAGTTTTGTTTTTTTCATAGTTTTTTTTTTCTTTTTTTTTTGTCCTTTTTTCTAAATTGATTTTCTTTTTTTTAAGGGTTTGTTGGGTCAGCATTTTGCATTCATTTTTCTTTGTACTGTTTTTTTTTAAGCTTTAAAACTTATAGCCAATATAATGAAATTTTTCTTTTGTTTGAGGGGGCTTTTTTTTGGGGCCTTTTTTTGGTTTTCCCAATTAGACCCCTTTTTTTTTTTATATGATATCAATAGAGCTAAGTTGGGAAAAACTTTTTTAAAACGAATTTAAAAATTTCCCCCTTCAACCCCCCGAACTTCCTAGCATGTGAGGTTTTTAAAATCCTTTTTGGCCTTTTTCTTTTAATAGCTTTTTTAACTTGGCCTTCTTGTTTCAGTCATAAATTTTACACCCCCCTTAATTTAAAATTAAAATTTCTCGTGTTTTGTGAAAAGGAAAAAAACGATTTTGGGGCTGCATTGGACACTTACCGTTTGTTCGAGATTGCTTCCCAAAAGGGGCCCAAATTGAGCGGGGTTGTGTATGACCCCAAAAATGGGGTGTCAAGCCTTTTAAAATCGCCCCCGGGTTTGGGAAGAAATGACATCACCCCTTTTTTCAAAACCCCCCGCAACAACTTGTAATGTGCCCAAAAGAAATTTGGGGCAAAAAACCGAAATTTGGGGAAAAATTTTATTTGTTGGGGCATTGGCTTGTTGTTTGGGAAATTTTGTAGGGATAGTTCACTTGTATAAAGTGAATTTCTTTGAGTGAGGGGCCCCCCTTTTTTGCCCTGTTTAGTTTTTCTTGGGGGGATACCCCCTTTTTTGCTCCACAAGATTTGCTCTCTAAAAAAGCTTCTAAAGTGATCTTTTAAAAACAAAATTGAGTCTTTTTTTGGAGGGAAAGGGTTTTCCAATTTTTCACAGGATCACATCATTGAGATCTATTTTTTGTTTAATCTAAGTATGAAAACTTTTCAAAACTTTTTTCTTTTATGGGTTTTTTATTTTGGGTTTTGATTTTGATGTTTTTATGAGCAATGTTCAACAAGGGGGGAGAGGGTTTTGGGATTTAATTTCCCTTTTCAGCCATCACTTCCAAGGGGGAAAAAAAGAAAAAAAGGATTTCATTTTTCTTTGGTTTGCGTTCTTTTTGGGGGGAAGGGGGGTTTGTTTTTTTTTTTTTTTCCCTCTAGGGGAGCCTTTTTTGGTTTTTGTCGGTGTTTTTTTGACCCCGGGGGGGGGAAGCCACCAAGGTAAATTTTAAAATTTCGGCCCCTCTCAGACGTGATGCAAATTGGGCACAAGGTTTTTTTCCAAATTTTGGGCAAAGAAAGGCCCCCGTCCCGCGGGGGGGGACTTGTATTATTTTCCCCCCCCCAAAAAGTGTGTACAGGGGGGGGGGGGAAAACTGTGTTACACGGGGTTGCTAAGGAGCTCCCGGGTTTAAAGGTACGATTTGCCCCCCGGGGCGGGTTTTTTTAAACCCAAGGGGTTTGATCGAGGGGGGGGGGGGTTTTGGTTTTTTTTTGGTGGGGGTGTGAGAGTTTTAAAAAGTCCGGGGAATTTTTGGGGTTTTTTTTAATTCTACCTCGGCGTCCCCTTTTATGGGGCCAAGGGATTTTTGGGGGTTTTCAGGCCCCAACTGTGGGGGGTTTTTTGGTTTTGGTGTTGAGGACATTTTTGGGGGGGACATTAAAAAAACTGGGGGCGGCTTTTGGCCCTTTTTCCCCCCCTTCTGGCGTTCCCGATCGGGTTTTTGGCAGTAAAGTCGCCGCGGGCAACCCTTTTTGAAAACGGGGCAGAAATCCCCGGCGGGAACCCCGGGAAAAGGGGCGGAGGGGGCACCCCCCTCCCCGGGGGTTTTTGGAGAAAGGGGTCGAGCCCCTTTTTTTGGAAAAGGGGGGGGGGCCCAAACCCCCCCCTTTTGGTTTTTGGCGATTTTCCCCAAGGGGCGTCGCCCCAGGGCCGCCTGTTCATTTTTCCCAGGGGAAAATGCGGGGGTTTTCCCTACCGGGTAGTGGCGGCAGTGGCGGCAAGTTTTTACAGGAATCGGGGACTTGCCCCGGAGTTGGGGTTTTTAAAAGCGGGACGCGGGCGCCCAGTCGTTAGGTGGTATTTTATTTTTAAACCCCTCCCCGGGGGCTTTTTGGGTTAATCAAAACCTCTCGTCCGGGGGTCGTCCGTTCAAAACCCCCGGCCCGGGCCCCCTCTTTCGTCGGGGTTTTGGGGAAAAGCAAAAGGGGGGGCGGAGAGGTCGAGGTAAAGGTGGGGGGAGAGGTCGGGGGGGGCGTTCTTTGGGGAAAACCCCCGTCCGTTTCCCCTTTTTCTCGAGGGGGGGGGGGGGGGGTCGTTCGTTTTCCCCCCCCCGGGTTTTCCCTCTTTTTTTCGTCGAGGTAGGACCCGGGGGGGTTTTGTTTTTGGCTCGCCCCCCCCCGGCCCCCCCCCTTTTTTCGTTGAGGTGGGGGGCCGGGGGGGTCGTTTCGCCCCCCCCTTTTTGGGGCCCCTCTCTTAAAAGCGGGGGGGGGCCGAGGGGTTTTTCCCCCCCCCCCCCTTTGGGCCCCCCTCTTTATCTTTTTGGGGGGGGACCCGGGGGGGGCGTTCTTTTGGCCCCCCGGCCCCCCCCTCTTGACGTCGGGGTGGGGTGGGGGGGCGTTTCGAAAAGCCCCCCCTTTTCCCTCATTTATGTCGAGGGGAGGAGCCGGGGGTCGTTCCCCCCGCCCCCGGTTCCATCTTTTTTCGTTGAGGAAAAAAGGAAAAGGGGGGTTTTTTAAACCCCCACCCCTGGGCCTTTTTCTTGACGTAAAAAGGGTGGGGGCCAAGGGGTTTTTCACCCCCCCCCCCGGTCCCCTCATTCGGCTTTTGTGGGGGGCCGGGGCCCCCTGACTTGTCCCCAAAAAGGGGGGTAGGGGGGGCCCCCCGACGAGGGGGGGCCCTGCCTTACTAAGCATTACCTGGTCCCTCCCCTTAAAAAAATTTTTGGTTTAGCTTTTAAATTTTAAAACAAAAAGGGGTTTGGGGTTTTCCCCTTACCTTGGGCCCCCCCCATAGGCCCCCGGCCCCCGAGGAGGTTTAAAAATCCTCGGGGGGGGATAAAAACACGTTTTTGGGGGGGAAAAAAAGGGGGGAAAACCCCAAAGGGTTTTTTCCCCTTGGGCCCCCCCGGGTTATGAAAGGTTCGATTTTTTCCCTGGGGTGCGCCCCGAGCCCCCCCCGGGGGTGCCCCGGGCCCCCCGGGAGTGATTAAAAAATTTCCTTTTTTGGGTGCATAATAGGGGTTTTAAAACGAGGGGGTTTTTTTTAAAGGGTACTTGGGGGTTTTGGGACCCCTTTTAAAAGGGGGGCGATTCCCCCTTTTTTCCCCAAAAAAAAAGGGTGTTGGGGCGAGGGCGATGTCAAAACCCCACCGGGGGGGCCCCCTTCGCCCCCCCGAGACAAGGGAAACCAAGCGCCCCCCCAAGGGGGGTTTGACTCTGTCTGCTAGGTCCCCGGGTTTTTTCGCCCCCCCTTTTTTTGTCGAGGGGTGGGTGCGTTTTTTGGGGGCCCCAAACCCTCGAATGGCTAGGCCTTCACTCCCCTTTATAGTGCCCCCTTTCCCCCGGGGCCCCCTTTCTTTTGGATTGTGGGGTGAAGAGCACCCCGGGGGTACCCCCGTTAGGACACCCGGGGAAATCCTGGGGGAGCGGGGTTTTGGGGGGGGAGTCCATTAGAAAGGGTTTTCCTAGACGGGGAAAAAAACCGAGTGAGAAAAACTTTCCCCTTCGATAGGGGTGTTTTTTGGGGCCCGGGGGGGGTTTTCTTTTTTTTGAAAACCGTAGGGGTTACTAAGCCCCGGGCCATGGGGTTTTTCCCCAAAGGGCAACCCCCTTCGTTAGGATTTTTGGGGGCCCCCGATGCCCCCCAGCGGGGGATTTTTTAGGTTTTCCTGGGTTTTAAAAGCCGGGAAAATGTCCCCGGGACCCCCGGGGGGTTCGTTCTCGAGTAGGGGCACGCGCCTGGCCCCCCCCCGGGGCATCCCGGGGCTCGGGGAAAATCGAGGGGGGGCTTTCGAACCCCCTTTTTTTTTGGGGGCCAAAACCTTCACCCCCAAAAATTTTTTGGGGGGGGAAAACCCGGGGTCCGTTTAACCATGGGCCTTCCGACCTCAGGTACCCCGGGGGGGCTGTGAACCCATGAAAGGGGGCCCGCCTTCACCCCCCAAAGGGGTTTGAGGATGGTTTTGTCTCCGATGCTATCCTCAGGAGGAGGGGGGTTCCCCCTTGGGGGAAAAGCCGGGGGGGGAAAAAAAGGGTTTAAATTTTTTTGAACTTGGGGACATACCTATGTTCTTTCCCCCCCGGGGGTGGGCGCTGAGGGGGGCCCCGTCAAAAACCCCACAAAAAAGGGGCCCCCTTTTTGGGGCCTTTTGGGGCCCTTTTTGGGGTAAAAAGGGGGGGCACGACCCAGGTCCCCTCCGACCTCGGGTACTCGGGGGGGGGCTTCGAGCCCTTTCGGACCCGGGCCCTTTTTCCCCCCGAGATTTTAGGGGTTTTGGAAAACCGGGGTCCTAACCCGAGGTTTTTTTTCCCCCCTCGGGGGACTGGGGGGGTAGCTTTTTGAACCCTTTTCGGGGGCCCAAAAAATCTTGCTGCCTAAATTTTTCCCCTTTCCTTCAAAAGGTTTTAACCCCCTTCCGGCCCCGCGGCCTTTTTGGGGGATGTCCGTTTTGGGCAAAAAAGGGGGGTTGCAGGGGGGGAAGTGCGGCGGGAGCCTGGATGGGGAAAACCCAGGAAAAATTTTTTGGGGGGGGGAATCGGGGGGGGGGGGGGGGGGGGGGGGGGGGGGGGCCCCGGGGGGGGTTTCAGGCGCATTAAAAGCAAAGATTCTCTTCCCCTTTTTGCCGGGTTTTTTCCCGGGGTTGGGCCCTTTCCCCCTTATAAATAGAGAAGGTGAGGGGTCGGGGCTTTTTCCGAAAACCCTTCCCTTTCCCTTTGGGGCCTTTTCCCCGCCTTTGTTTTCCCTGCCCCTTTCCCCCCCCCCCTTTTTCTTAGGGTCTCGCACCCCGGAAAATTTCCCGGAAAGGGGGGAGAGAGAAAGAAAAAAGGGGGTTAGGGAACGTCCTCGCACCCCCCAACCCCCAGCGCACCATCTTTTCCCCCTTTTTAGGGCCCCCAAATCAAAACCTCGTCGGCCCCAAAAAGAAAGGGGCCCCCCCCTCGGTGACCGCCTCCCCCGGGGGGCCCCGGGTGGAGAGCGGTTTTCCCCCCCGGCCTTTTACCTCGAAAAAAGGGGGCCGGGGGGGGGGGTTTCGGGCCCCGGGGCCGGGGGCCCTGCTAAGCCCAAAAACCCCCCGGGGGGGTAGGGGGTGAGTTTTTAAGATCTTCCCCCCGGGGGGGAAATTGGGGGCCCCCCCCACCACTTCGGCGGGGGGGTTCTCCATCACTACGGCGTGGGCCCCAAAAACCCCCGGGCCCCCCCAAAGGGTTTTCCCCGGGGGCGGCCCCTTTTGCCGGGGGGTTTTGGGGGGAAGGCTACCTGGGGGGTGGGGGCCCCCCTAGGAAGCGGCAGGCGCCTTCATGCAGAGAAGTAAAGGCGGAAAAGGGCCCAAAGCCAAGGAGGCCACGGCTAAAAAGGCCCCCGGGGAAAAGGGCGGGAGGGAAAACCACGGGGGCCCGATAAGGGGGAAAGGGGGGGGCCCCCGGGGGTTAACGCCCTCGGGAAAAGGAGGGGCGAGGAGGCGAGGAGGTAATGGGGAAAAGGGGGGGGGAACACGGCCCTGGAAAAACCGGGGGGAAAAGGGGGGGGCGACCCGAAGTCGGCCCCCCCCCGCAAAACTGAGGGGCCCTGGGGGGGGGGCCCCGTGTCTTTCGGGAAGAAAATGCCGCACAGACGCCGGGGGCCCGTCATCGCGATCCCCCCGGGGGGGGGATCGAGCGACCCCCGGGTCTGCCGCGGGCGCCGGGCGGGGGGGGCCCTCGGGCAAGAGGAACCAGCAAGGGGGGAAGCGGGGCGCCTTTGGCCCCCGCCCAGGGACCCGGGCCCCGGGCCCCCCGACCCCCCCCCCCCGGGCGGGGGGTTCAAGATTTTACCAGCCGGTCCCGAGGGGGGAAAATGCCTTCAGGGTGTTTTTTGGAAAATTTTTCTTTTGGGGTAATTAATGTGCTCATCGCTGCGCACGGGGGTTTTTTTTTCAGGTCGAAGCGCCCGCCCGGGACGCTCCTTTCCCCCCCAAGGGGAAAATTTTAAAGGGGGGGGGCGCCTGGGGGGGCCCCCCAGGCCGGCCCCCTTCCCGCCCTTTTCGACGCTCCCCCGAGGGGGAGCACGGGCGCCAAGGCCCGGGAGGCGATGGGGGGGGGATGGCGCAGGGGCCCTTTGGGATCCCCCCACTGGAGAGGGGGACAGGGCCCTCCGCCCCGCCCCAGGGCCCCCCGGGTTAGGGGGGGTCCCCGAAAACGGGGGGGCGTCGCCCTTTCGCGGCCATTGGAAGGGTCGGCCCTCGCCCCGGGGGGGGGAGGGCTTTTGTCGGGGCGGTTTTGGGCCAGGAGGGGAGGTGGTTTTTTCCCCCGGGCCCCCGGAACGAGGGGGGGGGCTCCCGGGTCAACCAAAGCCGGGGCGGTGGCCCGGGGCCCCTCGCTGGGGCTCACCCCGGCCGACGCGGGGGAGCATGCTGGCCCCCCGCGTCCGAGGGGCCCTTGACACGCCAAAAACTGAGGCGGGGGGGCCGGCGAAACCCCTGAAGGCACACCCGCCCGGCGCGGGCGGGATTTCGAGGGAGCCACCCCCGGAAGTGGACAGATTTTTGGCCCCGGCGGGGGGGCTCGGCGGGGGGCACCACCTCGTGGCCCCTTTTTGGGGAGTCCGGAGGTGGCCCCCGGCCCCCCCTCGAGGTGGGGGGCCTTAGTCCCCGAGGAAAGGGGCCAAAATTGACTTACGGGGGCCCGCGTGGGTTTGCATTCTGGGGGCTAACTTTTTTTGATTTTTCACCCGCAGGGCCGTTCAAAAGGCCGGGTTTCCTTCGCCGGGTGGGGGACAGCTCGGCGGGGGCCGCACGTCCTCACGGGGTGGCCCAGGCGGGACAGGAAGGCGGGGGAAAAAACCCCTCCCCCCTCCCCCCCGGCGAAGGGGGTTTTGGGGCGGCGCGGGGGTCCCCCGCCGGCCCCAAAAACATTACCGGGGAGGGAAAAGAGGATTGCCCCCCCACAGCATGGCCGGGGGGGAGGGGTTCCGACTGGCGGACCCCGGGGGCCCCGAGCGGCTCTTCCCTCACGCTCGACGACTAGGCCCGAGTCCGATGGTGGGAGTACGTCGAGGGAGTATCGGGCCTGGTTTGAGCATCGGTACGCCGCGCCGCGGAGGTCGCCGCCATGGACATACGCCAGGGGATGGAGGTGGGTTTCGCCCCTCCCCTAGATTGTACTTGGATTGTTGTTTGTTGTTTGCTGACGGTTTTCCCTTCAAATCCTCGTCAGGCGCTGCGGGTGGGTCTTACGAGAAGTCCCAGTACATCCTCCAGGTGCAGGAGCAACTCCCGACTCTTCGCGCCTTGCTGGATAGGGCGGAGGATGAGCCGCCTGCGCGAGGGCTGAGGCAGCAGCTTTTGGGGGGGATGCCGAATCAAGGTCGCCCTGCGAGGGCCGGCTCGAGGCCGGGGCAAAGGAAAAGCCTGGGCGGCCTTGCGAGGCGCAGACGAGGCTGGGACGTCGCCCTTCATCGACTGTCACAGTCGAGCGGGAACGGGGAGGTGCCCTCGAAGACAAGCGCAAGGCCGAGGAGGAGGGCCCGGTGAAGGAGGAGTGGCCCGGGCGACGGAGGGCATCCGAGGGCTCCGGGGGAGACCTCAACGCCGTCTCCCGCGAGTGCGTGCGTTTGGCCGCCTCGGAGGAGAAGGCTCGACCCGCGCGCCCCTCCCTGGGGCGTGGTGGCAAATGAACCAGAAGAGGGCCCTCGATGACGCACGAAAAAAACCATCGAGGCCAAGGTCAGGGGTCAGTCCTCCGACCTTGTCGACGTCCGCCGCCAGCTCGAGGAGACGAGCGGGCCTACTCCCCCTGGAGCTCATGCCCAAGGTGAGTGTTTCGAGAGTGTTGCAGAATCTGTCCTGCCTTGACCCTCTTTTTGCTCTTTTTGGATTTTTACTGGGGTTTCGTGCTTGTTTTGGCAGAGGGTCCCCGACGGATAATGCCCCCCGCCCCCAAGGCCTGAACAATTTCAGGGGCCCCTCGGGAACGAGGGAACCTCAACGCGAGGCTCGCGGACGTCATTAACACTTCTGCGACGAGTCTCGGTCAAGCCGGAGCCGGAGGTTGAGGGCGACGCTCGAGGGGGGGTCCCTGCTGCGCCGCTTTACTCCTATGACCGGGAGGGGTGACTGGCACGTCCCCTACCGCCCTCCATTGGGGGGCGTGAAGGGGCCCCCCGCGATGTCAATTGGTCTACAATGTGGACCTCAACCTCGTTGTCGATGGGTTTTTCCACCGACCCGAGGGTGACCGACGAAGAGAACGATTTCGAGGTTTTGCCAGGAGTTGATGGGATCTCGCGGAGGTACCCGGAGGCGAGCTGGCGAAGCTCTTCGAGCCCGAGGTGATTCCCCTCGGTGGACGGAGATGGTGCCGAGTATCCTTGGGCTGTGACCCATTTTTTGGACAGGAAGGTCCTTTAATAGTTAGGCTTTTTGTATGTTAAAAATGCCGGCCCCCGGGCTTTTGTGTATAAAGGGATTTTGATCGAGATGCACATAGGTTATTTTTGTTTTTCGAGCTCTCCCTGTTTTCTTTGCCTGAGTCGACGCTTGTTTAACTAAGTATTCAATGCACGCTCATATCCTGGAAGGGGGGTTGGGAGCGAGCGGGGATACCGTTTGCCCTGGGGCGTAGGTGAGTCCCTGGCTCGACGCCCCCGACCCTTAGGGGGGTTCGGGGGCGCCTTTTTCTTAGTCACGAAGCGTATTGAGGGAAAGAACGAGGGGAAACGAGTTTTTGAAAAACGTTGAGTTTTTCGGAGATTAGGAGGGGGTGCCCCCCTGTTAGCCCCCGAGGGGGCTCGAGTTTGTGGGGGAAAGTCGAGGCTACCTTAGTGCTGTAGCGGGTGTGGGCTAGTTATTTTACTTCTCGAGCTCTCTCTGCTTTTTTTTGCCTGGGTCGACGCTTGTGAACTAAGTGTTCGACGCTTGCTCGTATCCCTGGAAGGGGGTGGCGAGCGGGGATACCGTAGCCCTGGGGCGTGGGTGAGTCCCTGGCTCGACGGCACCCTCGACCTTAGTGAGTTTGAGGCTCCTTTACTTAGTTAGAAGCGTACTCAAGGCAAAGGTCGAGAGGGAGAGCTAAGTTTTGAAAAAACATTCAAGTTTTTTCGGGGACATGGGAGGGGGGTGCCCTCCTTGTTACCCCCCGAGGGGAGCTCGATTTTGCCGGGGCAAGGTCGAGGCTACCTTCGGTTTTACAAACGAATGTGAAATGTGTTTCGAGAAAATTTTATTCATTCGAAGATTTGTACATAAATGCGAAAAATGTACAGGGCCCTGAGGCCTCAGGGATAGAAGCGACGTAGCTGTTCGATGTTCATGCGTTGGTGAAGATCTCGCCCTTCTCATTCTTCAGCTTGTAGGTGCCAGGCTTCAGCACTTCTGCCATGATGAAGGGTCCCTCCCACGGGTGGCGTCAACTTGTGACGCCCCTTGTTGCTTTATCGATGGCGCAGAACGAGATCGCCGACGTTGAGGTCCCTTTTGCGCACATTTTTGTTGTGTGGTAGCGCCGCTAGCGTCTGCTGGTACTGTGCCGACTTGAAGAGGGCCATGTCACGGGCTTCCTTGAGCTGGTCGAGGGAGTCCTCTTCAGGCTACCGTGTTGGATTGCTCGCTGTAGGCTTTCAGTCGAGGGATCCCGTACTCGAGGTCGGTGGGGAGGACGGCCTCGGACCCATAGACCAAGAAGAACGGAGAGAACCCCGTGGCTCGACTTGGTGTCGTTCGGAGACTCCATAGCACAGCGGGTAGCTCGTCGACCCATCTCCTTCATGTTTGTTCAGCCGATCGAAGATCCTTAGCTTGAGGCCCTGCAAAACCATACCATTGGCACGCTCGGCCTGACCGTTAGTTTGAGGGTGGGCAACTGCGGACCAATTCACCCTGATGTGGTGCTAGTCACAGAAGTCCAGGAACCTTTGGCCGGTGAACTGCATGCCGTTGTCGGTGATGATGACGTTGGGGACCCCGAAGCAGTGGATGATGTCGGTGAAGAATAACACGGCTTGTCGAGACTGGATGTTGGCGATGGGTCGAGCCTCGATCCACTTCGAGAACTTGTCGATAGCCACGAGAAGGTGAGTGTGCCCACCCTTGGTCCTTTTCAGGGGGGCGACCATGTCGAGCCCCCATACTGCGAACGGCCAGGTTATGGGTAATCATCTGAAGAGCTTGGGCGGGTAGGTGGGTCTTCCTGGCGTAGAATTGACAACCCCTGCAGGATCGGACGAGTTTGGTGGCGTCGTTGACGGCTGTCGGCCAGTAGAAACCCTGGCGAAAGGCACTTCCTACCAGTGTTCTCGGCGCCGCGTGGTGGCCACAAGCCCCCGAGTGTAGATCTTTCAGCAATGCCCTCCCCTCCTCGAGGGTGAGGCAGCGTTGAAGTACACCCGACGGGCTACGTCGATATAGCTCGCGGCCATCCCCGTACAAGACGTAGGTTTTGGCGCGTCGGGCTACACGACGGGCCTCCGTGCGGTTCTCTGGGAGTTCGCCCCGTGTCAGGTACTCGAGGTAGGGTGCGCGCCAATCCGTCGGACGAGTTGGCGCTATGACAGCCCCGTCGATCTCCATGACCTCTCCCCGCTCGAGGGGGGATCGGTCGAGGGGGGTGGATTGACCCCTTGCTCGAGGTCAGGAGCCCCCGAGTCCAGGTCGACGGACGGCTTGTGAAGATCCCTCGAGAAGATATCAGGAGGGACCGTGCCTCGAGTAGACGTGATTTTGGCCAGCTCGTCGGCAGCTTCGTTGTACCGACGGGCGACGTGGTTGAGCTCGAGGCCGTAGAACTTGTCCTCGAGTTTTCGGACCTCCTTGCATTAGGCTTCCATCTTGGGTCGTGGCAGCTCGAGTCTTTCATCACTTGGTCGATCACCAATTGGGACTCCCCTTGCACGTCGAGGCGTCGAACCCCGAGCTCGATGGCGATGCGCAGGCCGCTGACGAGGGCCTCGTATTCGGTGACGTTGTTTGAGGCGGGGAAGTGGAGGCGGATGACATAGCGCATATGGACCCCTGAGGGTGATATGAACAGCAATCCGGCGCCTGCTCCCGTCTTCATCAACGACCCGTCGAAGTACATGGTCCAGAGCTCGCTCTGAACCTGCAGTGGAGGTAGTTGGGTGTCGGTCCATTCTGCAACGAAATCTACTAGTACCTGAGATTTGATGGCCTTCGAGGGGCGTAGGAGAGAGTCTCCCCATGAGCTCGGCCGACCACTTGGCGATCCTTCCAGACGCCCCCGGTTCTGGATTATCTCTCGAGGGGGAAAGATGAGACCACAGTAACCGGGTGGCCCAGGAAATAGTGTTTGAGCTTACGCCTAGTGAGGACGATCGCGTACAGCAACTTCTGGATGTGGGGGTACCTCGTCTTGGTCTCGGAAAGGACCTCGCTCACGAAGTAGACAAGCCTCTGAACCGGCAGGGCGTGTCCTTCCTCCTCCCTCTCAACTACTATGACCGCGCTGACTACCAGGGTAGTTGCTGCGACATAGAGCAAGAGGGGCTCGGCTGGACTTGGGTGGTACCAAGACCGGGGGCGAGGTGAGCATGGCCTTGAGTCTCGAGAGCGATTCCTCGGCTTCGGTGGTCCACGCGAAGTGTTCCGTCTTCTTCAGGAGGCGGTTAAAGGGGTAGGGCCTTCTCTCCGAGCCTCGAGATGAAGCGACTGAGGGCGGCGAGGCACCTAGTGACCCTTTGCACGCTCTTGAGGTCGTTGATCGGGCCCATCCTCGTGATGGCGGTTACGTTCTCGGGATTGGCCTCGATCCCGCGTTGGGAAACTATGTACCCTAAGAGCATGCCTCGGGGGACCCCGAAGACACACTTCTCAGGGTTCAGTTTTATGCGATTAGCCTGAGGCACCCAAAACATGATCTTGAGGTCTCCGACCAGGTTTCCGACTGTTCTGGACTTGACCACGATGTCATCGACGTAGGCCTCGACGGTCGGCCCTATGTGTTTCCCGAAGACGTGGAGCATGCATCGCTGGTAGGTGGCCCCGGCGTTTCGCAAGCCGAAGGGCATGGTGAGGTAGCAAAACATGCCGAAGGGAGTGATGAAGGAGGTCGCAAGCTGATCGGACTCCTTCATCTTTATTTGGTGGTAGCCAGAATACGCATCAAGGAAGCAGAGGGTTTCGCATCCCGAAGTGGAATCTGTTAGGAATATGCCCTAGAGCTAATCATGTAGATAATTATATTCCGATTGTATCCATAATTAATAAAGTGTTCTTTGAATATCCATTATAGACAACTAGTATTGATTGACGATTATGTGAATTGTTTGTGGAACTCAATTACCTGAATGGTTATTCTAAAAGTGTCCCTGGTCGGCATTCTTGTAATATTAGACCAGCACACTTGAATATTAGACCAGCACATGTATTAGTTGATGGCTATGTTTCACAAGTCATAGACATGGAGATGTCAAACTAATAATGTGGGCACATGTGAGACATGTAGGCTGGACTGACCCAACAAGAGAAAGTCTCTATTCATGTCATGTACGTTATGTCCTTAGACCTGAGATTGTGGTATGTACTCAAGATGTGAAACGATCTACTTAGGGACTATCAAGCGCTACTCCGTTATTGGGTAGTTATAAAGGTGGTCGTTGGGTGGTCGGGAAACATGCTATGAGACATAGACAATCAAGATGGAATTTTCCCCTCTCTTCATGAGAGAGATATCACTGGATCACTCATGTGATTGGATCAACAAATGCATGGCCGTGCTTGGGTTAAGTGTTAACCCACGAGTTGAACCATATATCGAGTGGCAAAGGGAATAACTTGTACATGGTCATAGTGGTTCGTCTGATATGATCATAGCGTATGCATAGGAGTTGACACGCCTTGCTAGAGGCCGCTATCAACTATTGGTCGAGTAAGAGTACTTGGGCCATGTCTATGTATGCGTGAGCCCATAGGGTCGCACGCTTAAAGGGCTGGAAGCCTAATTCGGGTTGGACCTGAATTAGACTAGGTTCAGGGTTACTAATGGGCCTCCAACGTGGGAGCTCGTCAGGACGCCTATATAAGCAAGGGGTGGGCGCGGGGCGAGATTGATCCACGCCTTTTGGCAGCCGCCGTCGCCTCCACACGCTTGCGCCTTTTTGCTCCTCGTGGACCTAGCAGTCCGGAGGCGCAACGCTTCCTCCCTGTACGTGTGGGATTCCTCGGAGGTGCTGTATCTGGAGCACAAGGACGAACCGCGCGAAGGGAACGTTGAGACGGACGACCACGCAACTGCACTGCCTGCTGCGACGCGCACGACTACATCAAGTCGTCTTCCGCTGCACCTGCGCGTCTAGTGGTAATCCCGTAACCTATAACTAGCAGTAGATCCTGGTTTATGAGGTCGGAAAGTTTTGTTTTCCGGCTAGCGTAGCAACCTCGTAATCCAACAGAATCTACTATTTGATCGATACGTGGTAAAGGAAAAGGAACTTTGGGACACGCTTTATTTAGACTAGTGTAGTCTACACACATCCTATCCTTCCCATTCTTTTTCTTTACAAGCACGAGATTAGCTAACCACTCGGGATGATGCACCTCCTTGATGAATCCGGCCTTCAAAAGCTTGTTGACCTCCTCCTCGATGATCCTGCGCTTCTCCTCGTCGAAGCGGCGCAGGCGTTGCTTCACCGGTTTGGACCCGGCTCGGATGTCCAAGGAGTGCTCGGCGACCTCCCTCGGAATGCCCGGCATATCCGAGGGACTCCATGCGAACACGTCAGCATTCGCACGGAGAAAGTCGACGAGCACTGCTTCCTATTTGGGCTCGAGGGTGGCACTGATCATCAGCACCTTCCCATCCGCGAGGCCGGGGTCGAGCGGGACAGTCTTGGTGTCTTCCGCCGGCTTGAAGTTGCCAGCATGTCGCTTGGGGTCGGGGATCTCTCCGGACAAGTCATCGAGGGCTGATAGGATTGCCGAATCCTCGCGGGCCTCGGCTTTCTCCACGCACTCGACGTCGCAGTCGTATGCATGCTCGTAGGAGGTGTCGACGGTGATGACCCCCGAGGGCCCCGGCATCTTTAGCTTGAGGTAGGTGTAGTACGGGACCGCCATGAACTTGGCGTATCCCGGTCTACCGATGATGGCGTGGTAGGTGCCTCGCCATGCGAAAACCTCGAAGGTCAGCTCTTTCTTTCGGAAGTTCGAGGGGACACCGAAACAGACCGGTAGCTTGATGCGGGCCGATCGGAAGCGCCTTCTTCCCCGGGACGATCCGTGGAACCCCCCACGCTGGGCAGGAGCATGGTCCTCGGGATCCCCAGGAGGTCGAGGATCTCGGCGTAGATGATGTTGAGGCTGCTCCCCCCATCCATGAGTACCTTCGTGAGGGGGGTGTTGAGGATGATCGGGGTGACGACAAGCGGGTAAGCCCCTGCATTGGGGATGTGCTCGGGGTGGTCGTCCTGATCGAAGGTGATCGGCGTATGGGACCAGTTGAGGTTCCCTGGATCCTGGGCTCGAACGGAAAAAACTTCTCGACGCTCCCCCTTGCACTGGCGCGTGGTGAGGCGAGTCGAGGGTCCCCCGTAGATCATGTAGCAGTCGTGGATTTCGGGGAAGCCTCCTTTTTTGACATCGCCCCTGACGTGGGCGTCACAGGGCGGGTCTTCTTTGCCGTCATCTCTCCTGAAGCCAGGAGGGACGAAGTGCTTTCGGAGCATGCGGCAGTCCTCGAGGCGGTGGTTGGCCGGCCCCATATGATAGGGGCAAGGCTCCTTCAGCATCTTATCGAAGACGCCCCCGTCGGGAGGGGGCCCTCGAGGCTTCTTCTTGTCTGCCGCAGCGACAAGGTCGTCGGGCTCATCGTCGTGCTCGACGTTGGGCTCGACGTTGCATCGGCCCGGTTGGTTCTTCTTCTTCTTATTCCGGCCGCCATTGCCATCGTTGTTCCCTCTGGGCCCATTGTTCCTCTTGGGCCCGTCGTTCGAGCCCCCAGGCTCATCCGCCTTGCCTTTCCCCTTCCCTTGGGGTATCTGGAAGAACGCACCAACGGCCTCTTCGCCAGCTGCGTAGTTGGCGACGACGTCCATGAGCTCGTTGGCGGTCTTGGGGGTGTTTCTCCCCAGCTCTCGCACCAACTCCTTGTAGGTTGTCCCGGCGATGAACGTCGTGATGACCTCGTGGTCGGAGATGTGGGTCAGTGCAGTGCGCTGCCTCGAGAATCGGCGAGTGAAGGCGCGGAGGGTCTCCCCTGGCTTCTGCTTGCAGCTGCGAAGGTCCCAGGGGTTGCCCGGTCGCTCGTAGGTGCCCTTGAAGTTTCCCTCGAAGATCCGGACCAGGTCGGGCCAGTCTTGGATCAAGTCCGGGGGTAGCTCTTCGAGCAACCTTCGAGCAATGTTGGAGAGGAACAGTGGGAGTTGCCGAATGATGACGTGGTCATTGTCGGCTCCACCCAGCTGGCATGCCAGCCTGAAGTCGGCAAGCCAGAGCTCTAGCTTGGTTTCGCTGTTGTACTTGATCAGGCTGGTGGGTGGACGAAAACGGACGGGCATGGAGGCCCGCCGGATGGTTCTACCGAAGACTCGGGGCCCCGGCTGCTCCGGAGATCGACATCGGTCTTCGTCGCTGTCGTAGCGCCCACCCCTGTGAGCGCTGTAGCCTCGAGCCTCGGTGTCGCCGTACCGACGTCGATTGTTCACCCGAGGGGGTCGATCGTCGACGAGGCGTTCCTGAACTGGTCGTCGCTCGACTTGGCCCTGGGGCGCCTTGTTCTGGTGGACGGACACCTCTCGATTTTGTCGGGGGGGGGCACTGCTTGTCGCTCAGAGGCAGCCCCTCGACGCCTCGAGGCTGAGCTCTCCGCCTGCTGCACGGCCGCAGTTTGGAGAAGCACCTGGATTTCGTCCCTGATACGCCGTGCTTGGGGGGTCGATGGCGCCGGCATGTCGCGGAGCAGCATCGCGGCCGCTACGACATTCTGGCTGGCGCGGTTGAACACTCGGGGTTCGACGGCCCCCTCCTCGACGATCTGCCGGTGGACTTCCCGGGCCCGCTCGCGAGCTCCTCCACCCTGAGGACGCCCTCGATCCCGCTCGAGGGCGTGCTCCAGCTGCTGAAGACGCAGGCGCTCCTCCTCGAGCTTGCTGAGAAGCTCTCGGACCTGCGCAATCTGGACGTCTGGGGGTGGATCGGCTCTATCAGGACTTGGGGGGTTGGCATCTCGAGCTGGTGTAGCGTTGGCCCCTCCTCCTTCTTCGGTGGCCGCGGTGTCGTCGATGTCGTCCTGCGGGTCGGCCTGTTTGTCGAGGTGGAAGCACTCCCGGGTGGAGTCATAACTCTCGTCGGGAGAGTCCGAGTCGGGGTCGGCATGGTAGAAGTGAGGGAAGGACCCCCTGTGCTCCTCCGCCAGGCGATGCCGCAATGTGCCCCATGTATGGGTGTAGTCCTGGCTCGCCCGGTGAAGAGGTGGTGATGGGAACGGTCATCGCACGCGACGGAGTCCCTGGAGTCCCGCCACGTGTCTGTATCTGCAATCCTGCGAGGGCGGAAGAGAGCCCTGCACTGTCGTGGTGCCCGTGCGGGATTGTGTCACGCGGTGGTGGTGGGGTCGAGTGTGTCGGAGAGGCGACGGAGACCCCTAGGGACGACGGCGTCGTAGACCCAAAGTCCCATTCGGAGGGGCGCCCGCCCTCGGCCCACAAGCATGGGTCAGACGGATTCCCAGGAGGAGGGACTGTATCGCCAGCTGGGGCCGGGGAAACGACATCCAGCACCTCAGAATCTGTACGACGACGAGCGCGTCGGAGCCGCTCAATCCTCCTCCTGATCGCATGCTAGAGGCGCAAGCAGAGGAGCCGTCGCCTGACCCTTGCTGGCCCCGGCATACCGGAGCTGCTGATGTCCAGGCCACGAATCGAGGGGAAGACTATGAAGTCGCCCTGGTCCGTGGATACGAACCCTAGGCTACCGAACCAGACGAAGTCGGTGAATGGAAATGGTGGGATGGTGGAGTCCATCTGAGAGAGTAGTTCGGAGTAGATCGACACACAATTCCCCCTACCTGGTGCGCCAACTGTCGGTGTTATGACCCGGGGGTCAAGACCACCAATGAGTAAATTTGTATATTGCGTGCTCCCTCTCTCAGACGTGATGCAAGATGGACACAAGGTTTATCCTGGTTCGGGCAAAGAAGGCCCTACTCTCCATCGGCAGATCCCTTTAATCCGCACCTTCCTTCTTTGGGCCATCGGTAACCTTCAGCTGCCCCCAAGCGCTAAGTTACGCCCATCGGCATTGGCAACACTTTTCCCGATTGGTAGCATCCCCTCGTCGGCAATCGGCAATAAACCCTTGTCGGCAATCGGCAACTATCTTCCATTGGCAATCGGCAACGAGCCCTTATCGGCAAACGGCAACGAGTCTTTATCGGCAATCAGCAGAGTCTTCATCGGCAATGAGCAATAGCAGCTCATCAGCAATCGGTAAGACCACCAATAAACCCTTTGTCGGCAAAGACCATCCAGCTCCCATCGGCAACATACTTGGCCTTCTGTAGCACTCTCCCATCAGCCATATCAACTCATACTTTACCGATGCCGATGGAGATGCGATGGAGAATAGTCACCAACCAGTCAAGCCTCAGCCCATTTGACACGTGTCGAAAAACGGTGTGTCAACATTTGCTTAGTTGCGCCGAGCCGTTGCCCATGTGCTTTTGTTTTGGCATCTGTAAGTGGTTTTGTCTTAAGGTGTTTGAGGGTGTTTCAATTGGTATCGTTTTGCTTCTGACAAGTGACCCCATTTTTCCTTTAGTAGCTTTTTGGTCATTTGGAGAGCTTTACCTTGTGGCTCAAATCTGAAATGCACTTGTGTAGACAATGCACTCATCAAGGGGGAGATTGCGAAAACATGGTGGATAAGTACCCATGTATGTTCAGTTTTGATGATGAGTGATTGACCAACACGTGAGTGTTTCAGTTTGAGTGGCTTAACCTAACCTCTGCGAAAGCTGAAACATGTGCTTGTCTATCAGCTTGTGGTGTGCAGGTGCTATGCCTAGTGACAGTGGTCAATGGTGTGGAGAAGGTCGAGTAGAGGCTTGCCATGCCGATGCACTGAGAGTGGTGAAGGGCGGAAGCGAGGCTCGGACTGAGGGACCATGGGCGCTGGCGGACTAGCTATGGTGGCTAGTACTTGGCACTGGCGACTGCGAGAAGACATGGAGGTAAACCGAGTCGACCGAGTCAATACGGTGGACGCGCGAGTCGAGTGGAGGCTCAGGGGACTCGGAGTTCCGACCGGGCGAAGACAAGGTGGTTCGTACCGAGTGGTTTGGTGGTTTGGGCCTCAAAACCATCCACGTCGGTTACCGAGTTTGGGCCGCAAAACTCGGGGTTCGGTAGTTGAGCCCAAAGCTACCGGTGGTGGGTTTCCTGGGTTTGGGCCTCAAAACCTAGGCGAAGCTTCTGAGGAAGCGGGGATGGCACGTGGCGGAATCTTGGAGGTTGCGTCGAGGCGACGGCAACTCCTGGCAGGAAGCGGGGCCGTCCATTCAAATGATTCGCTGAGAGTTACCGACTTGGATTACAATGTCTTAGGGCTAGGTAATTCGGTCTTGTATCTAGGGGGGTCTTTGGGAAATAGCCAAAGCCTCGTTAAATAGAGGATGAAGGGGTATCCTCATCCCATCTCTAGAACCCTAATCATTTGCCCCAACTCTCTCTCTACCCTCTCTCTAGTTCATGAGTTTCCTAGGTTGATTTCACCAACCTCTATAAGAACTCGAATCTTTTGGTGGAAATCGGAGGCCCGACTCTCCGAGTGCCATCGCACGGTTAGTTTCTTGATCGAGTCTCCCCGGTTGCTTGTGTTCTTCGCATTTTGCTTTTGCTCTCTCTTTTTCCCGAGTTGATTTGTCTTTGTTGAGAGTAGCTTTGGAAAATCCACTTGAACCAAGTTGTTCGGACTCGTGAGGAGCATCTTTGCACTGATGGAATTCACCTCAAACCTCACGAGTGCGTAGATCGGGCGATTTCTTTGCGGCGTTCTTCGTTTTGCCTTTTCTCCCCCAAATCCGAGTGTTCCCGTTTATCCTCTCCAAATTGAGCGATGATTTCTTCGGGATAGCTCCCCAGCTGCACAAGGGTCATGCCTACAAAATTTGGTTGCAGTTGGAGTTTATTTGGTTGAGTTTTGGGAAGATTTGGAGGAGAGAAAATGATTTTCGGGTTCACTGTGCAGTTTTCGTGGGCGTCAGACGCTCCCGACGAACGCTGAAAATCACCTCGTCGGACGCGGCCTTTCCCCTAGCCAAGCGTCCGTTGCCTGGGGCTGTTTCGGGCTGTTTTTTTGAGCGTTGGACGCTGGCTTCGGACTCGCGTCCGTCGCCCGTCGGACTCAGTCCGTCGCCCAGTGTCCGTCGGCCTTCCAGCAAGGTTTTCAGGATTTTCTTCGCGACTATTTTGGCCGTTTCTCCCTCGTCCGTACTCCGAATTGAGTTCCGTTTGTTGCGTTGGTTTTGTAATCACGCAGGGAACTTGATGAAGCACTTGTGAGACCAGTTCTCATAAGTATTTTTGGGTTTTCTCTCTTCTCTTTTCTCTAGGGTTTGAGAGCCACACTATCGGTTTCTCGGTTAGAGTTTTTTGTTTTCAGAAGATCCGCTGTACCTCTTGGTCATCACCAAAGGTATACACCCTCTCTAGGGTCGTGATCTTGCTGCTGGAGTAAGCTTGCTTGTTGGGGTTGTTTTTGGGAAGAGTGGCCCGAATATTTTGAGAGAAATTTGAGGCTCACATTCACCCCCCTCTGGTCGCCGTTCTCGGTCCTTCACAGATGTACACGAGGTGGTCGGCGGCGGTGGTCGTCACCTGGTGGATGTCGGCGGTGGGCGTCACCTCGTGGCTGTCACCCTCGTCCACGACGACGACCAAAACCCGACGGGGTTAGGGTTAGGTTCGGGCGAGAAAGAGGTGGATGGGGCGAGATAGTTGCATGGGGCGATGAGAGAGAAGTGGATGCGGCGATTGATGGCGGCGACGACATAGCTCGCAGGCGAGGAAGCGGCTCGGCGACGATGGTTCAGTTCCTGTGGTGGCGGCCAGGGTTGGGGAAATGTGTGCGTGGGGGTTGCAGGGTGTTGGGGCAAGAGAGGACGACTGGCTGGGGGACGAGGGAGTGGGGGCTAATGGCTAAATTAGGGGTAATCAGTTTTAGGCCACTCAGTTTTTTGGCGTCATTTTTTCCCTCCATGACGCGCTAATTTTATCCTAACTATGGTAACAAATTGTTTTTGTCTAGTTATATTTTTTGTGTTTATAATTTCTTTATTTCTCTGGAAATATTTTTTGCTATATTTTTTGTTAGTATAATATTAAGAATGTGCATGGCTATTTTATTAAAAATATTTGATTTCGACAAATTAAACTATACATTTTGTAGAAGCAAACACATCTTCAACATAGTTATAAGGACTAACATCGTGCCCGTATGTTGCTACGGGATAACAAAATTTTTATACTAAGAAGGTTGCACGGGCACGATGCCAGTTAATAATAAGGCACATCAGGATGCGAGTGCGAGTGCGTCGGCGGCTTCGCCGTCGGCACCCACGCCCTGGTGAAGAGCGACAGCGAGAGGCTGTAGAGCTTGGTGCCGTTGGCGATGGGCGCGTCGAGGCCGCCGCGGTCGGACCACGACCCCGACGCGGCCTGCAGGCCGTCGAAGCACGTCTGCTGGTTGGTCGGGATCGCCGACAGCGGCGTGTGGACGTCGTTGGCCTGCGTGTCCAGGAGGGTGTCCGTCGTCTTGATCGTCGCGCCGGTGGCCGAGAGGAAGGCCACGTTCAGCTCGTCCATCAGCTGGCAGTCCCGCAACGCTCCGATGACGCTCGAGGAGAGGTGCCGGTGGCGCGCGAGGTAGTGGTCCACGAGGGCGGCGAACTTGCGCGCACCCGCCAGGGACTCGGCGACCGAGAAGCGGTCGTACGTGTAGAGGTCCCCGTTGTCGCGCGGCGGGAGGACGGACCGGCAGAAGCTCGGGTCCGTAGTGGCGTTGCATGCGGCCGACGGTGACACCGGCGTGGACGGCGTCTCGTCGGAGGATATCACGTGCCTGCTCTGGTTAAAGCGAGCGAGGGATTTGACTTGCCGTGACGTTTGTCGATTTCGTTGTATTTTTTTCTTTCCTTTGCTCGCATCCCTGATTTATGTCCGTCAAATCTCAGAGCGGCAACCTTTTTTCTTTCCTTTTCTCACTTCCGTGTAATTTGTGTCCGTGCGTTTTTCTTTCCTTTTCTATCGCGCGGTGGGGGGGGAGACGGCAGACCCAATGGGGGGACGACAGACCCAACCACGAAACCAAAGTCTTACTTTTATTCTTTTTAGTTATATATAAGTAGGAGATATATGTTAGCCATGTATGTCTTTCGAAGGATATGTGTGACCACTTTCTTAGAATTAGTTAAAAAAATTTTGTCAAAATTATACACTAAAGTGAGGTGTCCATGAAAGTGTAGAATTTTTTGGCTAGCTTATGGTATTTTAACATTTATCCTTCACTAATCCAATAAAAAATTACTATAACAAGTAAACTTAGTCAAAAATTTACATAGATGCACACAACATCATAGTTTGGTTCCATAAACATCTCATAAAATATTCAAATGATTTTGACAAGATGGTACTACACATCTTGTATAAGCATGAACAACTCTTACTTAGACACAAGGTACCTTAAAGCTTTTATCCTTTAAGTCATTCGTTAAATTAGTCTAATAATAGATAAAAATGCAATAAGATGTTTTAAAATCTATGATATAAATCTTTAAGCAATAATATAGTACTTATTAAGTCAAAATCTGCAAAAATATAAATAAATATACACAAATATAGAAAAGTAAAAAAAAACCGTGGGAAAACAAGGAGCTCAGGGACAAAATCAAAGAGCCTAACCAATGCGCCATTCAAGTAATTGCATTAGTTCACATGCGCTGTCTTAACTCTTTCCAACTGCCGGAGAGCTGTGCCGCGGCCGTCCTCCCTTTGAGTTTCCACTACTGTAAATTATGTTCTGAATAGCTGCAGAAAAACATGGAGCCTGAGCAAAAACAAGTGCGGATGGTGAAGCAGATGGTGAAGGAGAACAAAAGCAATGAGATCTTTGATCCTACTCTAACAAACACAAAGTCAGGGAAGCTGAGCTGTACCAGTATCTGAAGATTGCTCGAGAGTGCTTGGAGGACCGGCCGAACCAAAGACCAACCATGATACAGGTCATGGAAATGTTCAAAGAGCTGCAGCTTGACTCTGACAGTGACTTCCTCCATGGATGCTCGATCACCTCATCGACGATAGATGAATCAGCAGAGAAATCAACGTAATGTTTTTCCTTTTCCCGATGACCCTGCCAGATTTTGATTCTCTGGAGGGATACAATACAACAGAAGCTAGCTCAATCATTTTATTTTAGATCCTTGCCACCTTGGTAGGCCTCCTCCCCTTCCAATTTAGGGCGCGTTTAGATCCAAAAATTTTTGGTTTTTGACTACTGTAGCACTTTCGTTGTTATTTAGTAAAAATTGTCCAATTATGGACTAATTAGGTTCGAAAGTTTCATCTCGCAATTTCTCGATCAACTGTGTAATTAGTTTTTTTTTCGTCTACGTTTAGTACTCCATGCATGTGCCGATGTGACGGGGAATCTTGAAAATTTTTGGTTTTTGGGTGGAATCTAAACGGGGCCTTAGTAGGAAAAGTTGTGATTTTGGTTCCTGTCACTCACTGTAAATAGCACGCGAACAGGGACGATTGGTAGGGTAAGGGTGCAATTGCAGAAAAGTCGTTCTCTCCTGTTGGAGAGACCGGCGTGTATTTTGGAAATCTTGTCAAAGCGATCTGTATAGGTTGTATGAACTCGATGGAGTAAATAAAAAAATAAATATCCTATTATTACTACAAATAGAAAAACGTGCGATGCAAAGAAACAAACGTACTAGCGTTCCCGTGGTAAAGCCTGCTACCCCTTAAGCGGTAGGTTGCGGGTTCGATTCCCCTAGTGGGCGATTAATTTTGCAAAAACTGGGGGCCAGGCCATGGGCCACGTGTTTGCCGCCAAACACGCCGACGTCATCGACGTGGGACCACAACGCCACGTCATCTTGTATGACATGATTCAATTACCATATTGTAAGTTTACAAATAAAAACAATATATGCATATAGTAGGTCACGGGTTTGAAGCGATCTATTTTTTAGATGGCTGGCGCAATGTCCGCGAGGTGGTACATGAGGCAATTAATGACGATTTAGATGGGTCTAGATGGCGCCATGTCCTCGAGGTGGTACAGGAGGCAATCAATGAGGATTTAGTTTAGTTATTGTATGACGATTTTCTTGTTTTTGTCATTATTCTTCGTGCCAAAGCACCGTCGCTTGTGACTAATGGCGAACCTGCACATTTCGTCATTGAATGCTCTCATTCAGTGATGAAATTATTAATCGTTACGAGTGAATCGTCATTGATTACCACATTTGTAGTAGTGATATACAAGGAAAGAACCAAGAAATAACATGACAAGAGAATCAAGGTCAAGGAATTCAACCCAGGAGACAAGGTCCTGTTATTCAACTCAAGGTTCAAAACTCTGTGGTCACGGAAAACCGAAAGCAAATGGGAAGGGCCATACCTCGTCGTCAACACCGCGACTCATGGAGCAATCACACTATAGGACGACGACGGCAAAATCTTTAAGGTAAATGGCCAACGTCTTAAAGTTTTTCATGAGCATGAAACTCCGGAATAAGAAATTGATATGATAGATTTTGTTCTGAATCCAAATTAGAACTAAGATCTACATGTTTTAATTTTCTTTATCAAATTGCAAGTTTGACCCTAGAAGTAGCCTAGATTTAGCCTTGACTCCACCCTCAAAAAAGGTTGGCCCATTTGGCCTCTAAAGGCAGTCGGCCGACCGTTGTTTTGGGCCAATCAGCCCGAAACTTCACGACCTGACTCGCCTGACCCAAAAAAGTTCAAAACCTGGCTCGGTCGGACAATACACTACGTGAAAAAAGATTTTGTGCAGCGGGCAAAATTGATTTTTTGCAACGGGCAAACACGTCCGCTGTGATGCTAAGGTCACGGTAAATCGTGGCCTTCTCGCGGCGGGCACGTTTGTCCGCTGCAGAAAATAGATTTACCGCCGCAGGCACGTTAGAACGCCCACTGCGGTAAATAGATTTATCGCAGCGGGCCCGTTAGAACAACCGGTGCGGTAAATAGTTCCAAAAAAACAAAAAACCCATATGGGCCGCAGATCTGGGCCCTGATCCCGCCGCCGACGAAACCCTAGCGCCGCCGCGAGCCCATCCGCCGATGCTCCGTCGTGCTTCGCGCGTATGCCGCCGCAGCCTCCGCGTCCCCGCGTGTCCACCCGTGCGTCCGCTGCCACGGCCTCCGCGTCCCCGCATGTCCACCCGCGCGTCTGCCGCCGTCGCGTTCGCCGTCGCCTCGCGCGGTCCCGCGCGACCGCCGCCATGGCCCCCGCGTCCCGCGTGTCCACCCACGTTGTCGCCTCGCGAGGCCGCCGCCGCGTCCCCGCGCGTCCACTCGCGCTGTCGCCTCGCGCGGCCGGCGCGTCCCTGCGCGTCCGCTGCCGCGGCCATGCATGCCACCGCGCCGAGCTCTGCACCGCCGGGGCCACGCGCGCCGCCGACCGCGCGACCCGCGCCGCTCGTACCTGAGGACTTCACGCCGGTGAGGGAGACAGAGGGATTGGGAGAGGGAGAGAGAGGGAGTGGGAGAGGGAGAGAGAGGAAGGGAGTGGGTTAAGCTGAAGGCGGGTCGCGAGGTGGGGAGAGGGAGGTGGGTCGGCGGCAGGTGGGGAGAGGTCGGCGCCTGGGGATGGTAGGGGATGGGAGTGGTAACGACTCAAACCCTAAGTGCTATATTTATACCATAGCCCACTATGGGCCCCACCCTGGGCCTATTGGGCCTCGGCCTTTACCGTGGCGGGCCTTATATGATGCCCGCTGCGGTAAATTGATTTACCGCAGCGGGCACATTAAGACGTCCGCTGGCGGGCCTTATAGATATTTACCGCAGCGGATGGCTTAATGTGCCCGCTGCGGTAAATCAATTTACCGCAGCGGGCAAAAATGCCCGCCACGGAAAGTCTATGATTTTTCGTAGCGGGCAAAAAACAGTCCGCCACGAAGGGCTTTTAGGCAATGTTGCGCAAAATCAATTTTGATGTAGTGATAACTTTCAAAAAGCGGTCGGCCAACCGTGGTTCACACTCGTTCAAAGTTCCCATCGCACAGGAACGTTGGGCCAACGTTCCCCTTCGGTTTCATCGCGATCCGAGCGAGAACGAAGGCACAGAACGTTGGTTCTCTCCTTCTTAACCCCCTCTCCTTCTTCTTCCTCCTCTCACCTTGCTCTTCTTCACAACCGGCAGCACCAGCACCACTCCTTGCACTTTTTCACACCCACCTTGATCACCACCATGGCTTCACCAAGAAACAATGGCAAGATGCCAGTCGTTCCCGTCGATGGAAGCCCCTCCAATGCCCAAGACCTCATCAACATCGATGCCATGGCCATCGGGGTCCTCGACGACGCTCCTCTTTCCATGGCACCGCCGCCTGCCCAGCCGAGCACCCCTAATGGGGGTCGCCCGACCGCCTCATGGAAGTCGGAGCGGATGCGGGACATCGCCCGATCGATGTCCCCTCGCCGCAACCTGAACAAGCCCGCGACGCGTTCAGTAACTCTCAAAAGGCCGACCACCGACCAATTGGGGGGTGAAGAAGGCCATCGCTTCGCCCACCGACGGCGACACGAGCACGGGCTACACCCACTCGTACTCACCATCGACACCGCCATGGATGCGCCTTCAAAGGGCTCATGGTGAACCGAGGATAGGCAAGGTGCTCATCCCTCCTCTCACCTTCGAGGAGCGAAGGGAGACACGCAACTCCCTTGAGACGGAGGAATCTTGCAAGTCGGTCCGACGGACTAGCAACCCGCCATCCATCTCCGGCCCTCCAGGCCAGTTCCAGGAAGAAGATGAAGGAGACGTGGAGAAGTTGTTGCGCATAGTCGCTAGGCTTAGAGAAAGCAACAATAACCTAGCAGAGAGGGCAGCAGAGGAGAGAATGGAGCGCTTGGATCTAGAGGACAACTTTAATGATCTTCGCATTAGCACTAGTGCGAAGATCAAGTGCTTGGCCCAAGCAATCAAGAGAGAGGATCTCTTTTCCCCTCCGTCTCCATAGATCACTAGTCAACTAATAAGATAGGCACTTAGATTTATTTTCCAATCATTTTCCCTTCATCAATGTAACTTGTGCCTAAGAAGTTTTGAATTGAGTAAAAAGTTTGGTTTTGCTGGTATTTTGCCCAGCAAAACCCTAGCGTTTGATCTATGTCTGTCACTGATTTCAGCATGCCCTGAAACAAGTATGGGGGAGGTCGATTGACACTCCAACTTGTCAAACCATCAGTTCAACCACTAAACGATGTTGTACGCACTCATGACATGTTCCACAAAAAAAGTTGGACCGAAATGACCACTTTTGCGCATCGGCCGATGCACTTTGGAGGCCAAAATTGAGAACGGACAGAGTAAATCAACATTCTGAGGTAAGGAATTCTGTTGCAGAGATCGAAGTGGCCAACGACCCCAAGGGGCGGTCGGCCGACCGTGCTTATAGGGCCCGGGCCTACCATCCAGCATCCACTCAACTTCAAACGTCTATTCTGACTAGTTTGCCACATCTCTCCTTTTTCCCTCTATGCTTTTCAATTGTTTACTCTTTTTACTTTCTAAAATAAAAATGAAATAAAAATAATTTCTTCATTGAATTCATCACTTAGTTTAATTTCCTTTTAATATTGAATAAAACAAGAAGATCGCATCTAGAATTAAAATTTTGAAAAGTGACATGATGTGTGACGTTTAAAGGGCAAAAGCGTCATAAAGATAAATTCTTGCTTTTTGCATATGCTAGCGGGAAAATACTTTGATAGGAAGATCATATGGACTAAGTTGTTGATTAATGTGATATAGTCTCGGCTCATGATTCATACCCTTTCTATTTAAAGTTCTTGGAGATTAATTTTTGAAAATGGCATAAAACCATAATGTCACTACTCCTATATAGTGAGAAAACTCCTACCAAAACCATAAATACTTATGCAAGTCCAAAACCTTCCTCATATGCTTCTTGTAATTACTTTGAGTTTGGTCAAACCTTGTGACCCTTGTTGAGAATTATGTCATAGTTCAAAGATCAAGATCACGTGCACGCCACATATTTTCGCTGCTTCTACACTGGAAGTACGCAAAAACATGCCTTTCATTTACATGATCCATGTTCATCCAATAAATACTCTAAAAATAAATGATATGATCTCTTCCAAAATTCTTCAAAAAGAGATATGGCTATCATAAATGAAGAATGATGATGAGTCATGTCTCAAGTAATCCTAAAGTTAGAGAGATCATATACATAGTTAAGGAGTACATGTTAGTCCAAAACCACTGTCCACACACATGCACATCTTGATCTATAATTATGACGTTCTTCTCCTTGGATCGTTGTTTTGGCTTTACAATATAAGTGATGCAAGATTGCTACTTTGTTTACACCTACCTAAGCTCCAGCTAAGCCATTTAGAAATAGGAGATACAAAGAAGGCAACCTCTTTATGCCTTGGTAAGGAATCATACACTTTGAGTGACTGAGGAGTAAGTTGACTTATGAGATTTATTTTGAAAAATTTATCAAAAACTCCAAGTACTAAAATATGATTTGGGAGGATGACTTGCATTGAAGATTTTTTCCATTTTTCAACTTCTCAAGGATATATGTTAGCCAATACCACATATCACATTGGTATGACAAACTGTCTTGAGTGAACCTTTATGCTTGCTTTATACTTTGAAATGCATAGTCTTGTTATCTTTTAACCTTTACTCGAGGACGAGCAAAGAGGTAAGTATGGGGGATCTTGTTGACGGTAAATATGAGCTATTTTATCACCATCAAAATAACGTCAACATCCTCATATTCGAAGGAAAACAAGCATAACCTGAACATATTGTACCAAATAACTAGTTCCACATGTCCCTCGACTATTTGATGCAGGTAATGACAAATGGGGACTTTTGGGAGCTAGTGGGCCCACTTAGGGGGTCGGCCGACCACCCTGTGGGGCCACTAGGAATCCCAAGCCCCCATGATCAAAGAACCACTCTCTAGAGCACTCTCTACCCATTGGATCCAAGTGTGTTTCCTCCCAATGGTTCAGATTTGCATCACAAGGATCCATGGGCCCACATCAAGGATATCAGCAAGATAAACACTTCAGAACAAACAAACAATGAATATGACAAGTAGGACCAGCATATAGGAGATAGAGGTGGACCAGAGACCCCATAGGGTGGTCGACCGATGTTGGTATTTCTTATCACTATTGGATAAATCCGCAAGCGCACAGATTATACCGTTGTAGCACTTCACTGAGAGTATTCCAGGTATCATATTTTCCTCAGGGAACGATAAGTGAGTTAACTAGGATTATGGATATGTCCTATGATGGATCAAGGGAGACTATGATAACTAGATTGAGAGGTTCGATATAGCAAGGATATATAACAAGGTATAGCTGGTTATACTGGCCTTATCGGCCCTTCTCTTGTAGGAGACGATGAGATAGATCAGAAAGAGGGCAAAACTCTAACCGGACCGCGCCATCATGTTGTATTGAGGCCCTACCTTTTAAGAACTTATCTTACACACGTGGTGGGATACAGAGACTAGATAGAGTTGTCACCTTCTACTAGGATCGGTGGCCAGGTGGTCCCATACCTAGGATCGGCCGATCCCAAGTAGTGGCCAAATGGGCTCATCTTTTGCAGGTGGCTTCTAGAGGTAATGCCCATCATGATGGTGTATGCTTTTTGCACATTTGCCATACATGGAAATATGTCATGTTGGGCCATGGATCCTCGTGCTTTGATCCAGAACCGTTGAGAGCTAGCACACTTGGATCCAAGGGGTAGAAAGTGCTTTGGAGAGTGTGACTTGGATCATGAGATGCTTGGGAGGTCTAATGGCCCCACAAGGTGGTCGTCCGACCCCCTAAGTGGGCCCACTAGCTCCCAAAAGCCCCCATTTGTTAATACCTGCACTCAAATAGTCATGGGACATGTGGAACTAGTTACTAGGTAAATTATGTTCATGTTATTCTTATTTTCCTTTGAATATGAGGACGTTGACGGTATTTTGATGGTGATAAAATAGCTCATAATTACCGTCAATAAGATCCCCCATACTTACCTCTTTGCTTGTCCTTGAGTAAAGGATAAAAGATAACAAGACTATGCTATTCAAAGTATAAAGCAAACATAAAGATTCATTCAAGACATTTTGTCATACCAATGGGATATGTGGTATTGACTAACATATATCCTTGAGAAGTTGAGGAATGAAACAGTTTCTCAAGGCAAAGTCATCTTCCCAAATCATATTTTAGTACTTGGAGTTTTTGATAAGTCACCTTCCGATCCCAGATGCTCCCGACGGCAAGCTCGCTCACGACGAGCTGAAGACCCTTCTGGAGCGGGCCGCGGAACAATGGGCCGAGAGCTCCGCGTCACGGAGGTGTGGGCTCAGCACCGGCCACCTAGCCAGCGCGGCTCCCGGCGACCACGAGGAGTCGGTCCATCCGGATCTCGCAACGGTTCGAACACCGGCGTCCCACCGTGCACGCCCGCGTAGGCGAAAAGCGCGACGTGCACGACACGGTCAACGCGCGCAAGCACGCCAAGCAGGACGGCGCAAGCCGAGGCTACCATGTCCGACGAGACGGCCGATATGATAGCGATGAAGACTAGCCTCCCACGCCGAAACCACCGGGCCCCTTGGCGTTCATTCACCACATCCGGCGCACGCCGTTCCCGCACCCTTTTCGACAACTAACCAACGTCGTCCGGTACTCTGGGGAAACGAACCCCGGGCTCTGGCTCGACGATTACCGCCTCGCCTGTCAGGCCGGCGGCACGGACGATGACGACTATATCATCCGCAACCTACCCCTTCATCTTTCGGACTCAACCCGCACGTGGCTCAAGCATCTGCCACCCAACACCATCGATGGGTGGGAGTCTCTGCGCCAGGCCTTTGTCGAGAATTTCCAAGGCACCTACACGCGCCCAGGCAATCCCTGGGACCTCCGCAGTTGCAGACAGAAGGCGGATGAGTCCCTCGGGCAGTACATACGTCGCTTCTCCCAGCAGTGCACAAGGCTCTCGACGGCGGCCAACGCAGACGTGGTCAGCGCCTTCCTCGCAGGCACGACCTGCAAAAAGTTGGTCCATGAGCTGGCCACAGCAACCCCCGCACCACCGAACGACTCCTCGACATCACCACGAGCTACGCGTCGGGAGAGGAGGCGGTCGGTGTAATATTCCACCCCGACAAGGGAAAGGGCAAAGAAGTCGAGACCGCCGGCGAAGGCGGCTCGAACCGCGCCCAGAACAGGAACAAGAAGAAGGGCAAGCCACAACGTGGCGGCGGGTGACAACCTTGTCGCAGCGGCAGACCGCAAACCTCCCCGTCCCCAGGGCGGGAAGAAGGTGGGAAAGTTTGACGACATGCTCACAAAGCCATGCCCGTATCACAATGGGCTGGTCAAGCACACTCTCTAGCAGTGTGACATGATGGCCAGATACTTCAGGACCGTCCCTGACAAGGACGAGCCGAAGGGATCAGAAAGCCAGGACGGAAATGGGGGTCGCGAAGACTCCTACCCCCACGTCAACAAGTGCCTCATGATCTTCGGAGGCCCAGAGGCCTACAGCTGCAAGCGGCGGCAGAAGAAGGAGCGGCGCAAGGTCTTCGTCGTCGCCTCGGCAACTCCGGCCTTCCTCTACTGGTCGGAGCCCGACATCACGTTTAGCTGGGATGACCATCCGAGCCACATTCCTCACCCGGGTCGTTATCCACTCGTCGTGGACCCAATTATAGGGATCGTGCGCTTCACCAAAGTACTGATGGACGGGGGCAGCAACCTCAACATCATGTACTACAATGCCTTCGAGGCCCTCGGTCTACGAAGGGAGAAGCTTCGATCCTCGGGGGCTCCCTTCCAGGGAATCATCCCCGGGAGACAAACGGTACCCCTGGGGAAGATCGTCCTGCCCGTCATGTTTGGGGAACCGGACAACTTCCGGACCGAGTATCTCACCTTCGAGGTCGTGGCTTACCGAGGGACTTACCACACAGTGTTGGGGAGGCCGTGCTACGCGAAGTTCATGGTCGCTCCCAACTACACTTACCTCAAGCTCAAGATGCCGGGGTCGTACAACATCATCACAGTTTCCTCCGACGTTGAGGTGGCGTACCAATGCGAGGTGGACTGCTGCGAGAACGCCATGGGCGAGGTGCGCAGCGAGGAGCTGGTGGCGGCGATCGAAGCCGCTAACAAGATGGACGTCGACCCCTAGAGCGCGAGGAGGTCGGATGCCCACGGCACCAACATCTATGTCACTTTTCTACTATTTTCTAGTATACCTATCACCATGTACATACGCATGTAATCTTTTCTTAAGAGCGAAAAGTTTCAGGAATAAAAACGTGGGAACTCTCGGACCGACCGCTTAGCAAGGTGCACTCTCAGTGCGCGCCAGAACACACCTCGCTCGGGGGCTGGGAAGGGGGTAACCCCCTGTCTTTCACTCCAAAAACATTTTCGCTCAAAATCGCTTTGCCAAACCCGCTAGGCGAAGGCCCGATCTCCCCCACCGAGAGAAGAGATCTCGTCGGACCGTGCCAAAGGGCCGCAAAATACTCTGGCTCCCTGGAACCAAGTATCTCCACCCGACCTCACACCCGAACAGATCAAAGCTCCTCCCAGGGAAAGTCGGGCAAGTAGCCCAAGAAAAAGGCAAATGTGAAAACCAACAAGCAAACAAATTTAAAATGAGCTCACCAAAGAGCTATCAAAGTCGTCTAAAAAGCCCTCCGAGG
This sequence comes from Microstegium vimineum, assembly GCA_022036555.1. NCBI lineage: Eukaryota > Viridiplantae > Streptophyta > Magnoliopsida > Poales > Poaceae > Microstegium > Microstegium vimineum. Next base: position 22,103,853 of record CM039128.1, on the reverse strand, counting down.
GCACATCACAAGATAACTTGAAAATGTTTGTTACGACGGCCCTCGACCCTGATCTCTGACCACGCAGGGTCACTCCTCCGGCGGTGGGAACACATCATCATCAAGCTTGGTGGCCAGGATCGCTGCAGGCTCCTCCGCATCGGCTTCTATCCGGTCGAGCAGGTCCTCTGGGGCGTCAGGGGGGTACCCTAAGCTGACGAGCATGGGGGTCACCACATCGTAGAGGCAGACGGCGATGGCCATCGTGCGGTGGACCCCGATGCGCAGGGCCTCCCGGATCCACGCTTGGCCCCGCTCCCAAAGCAGGCCAACGCGAGTGCTGGCCGCTGCCGGGCCACCCTCGACGGCTACCACTCCAAAGAGGTCGCACACCCCGTGCACAGCCTCCTGGAATGCCTGTGCCTCCTGTCCGCTGGCCTGCAACACTGAAACAACAAAAAGGGGATCTCAACCTCTAAAGACAGACTACGCACAATGCCAAGGAACCTGGAAGTCGGACCGTCGCCTCGTCAATTCTACACGCCACGCCTCGGGCCCACCATCCGAGCCGCATTAAATGCGTCCGGTCGGCCACGTCGCTTTCCACTGTTCGCAGGAGTATCAGGTGCTGCACGCGCTGCGGCAGGTAACTGTTCCCACTCACCTTTTCCCCTCGTTCCGATTCGTATCCTGTATCCATCATCATTACAGGATTTACCCCGGGCCTACCATGCCACGCGCATAGATTTCACCCACGCGTCACTAGCCAAGGCACGCGCCTCCCGAGCACGAGCGCGTCTCGGGAGAACCCCCGACTCGACCGACTTGTAAAGGTCGGAGGGGTGCGCAGGTGGCGCAACGAGCGGCGACGGCCCATGGGCCCAGGTAAGCCAAAGGGATAAGGGCTACAGACGCCCCGACGACCCACTACGGTCCAGAGATACGAAGGCCGACCCACCAGGGTTCGAAACAACCGTCTCAGGATAATAGAGCGAGGGGCGAACAGGGAATGGACATGCTAGTGGTCATTAGCCTGGCAATCGAATGCCAAGGTCATTCCCAGATATTGTATTTGAGTCCATCTATATGGATGATTGGTTCATGGTATTCCTACCGAAGGAAGGCAGAGGCCCCCGGGACCCATCGAACGGACCCGACTACTAAATGAAACCGATTTGGGGTGAGCCACCACTTTGGCTGCAAGCCGGAACCCTAGCGAACAGGAACCAAGCACCCCACTCAAATTTTCCCGATAGTAACTCGACGAGCAGCCATGGTTTGTCCACTCCGAGGATAGCATGGTTCGGCTCATATGCCCCCTTCCCGCAGAGGGATGCGTGGGGAACGAATAAAGGACGACACAGAACCGAGACGGTTTTCTTTACACCGAGTAAAGGCTCGGGGGCTGGCGTCGCACCACCGGGTAAGCCTCACGCGTCGGAGGTCCATACAGGTAAACACAAACACCCTCTCTTTTTTGGATATATTCAAATATTAACTCTTGCAGGGGATACATGCACTCTAAGAGCCATAAGGGATAAGAACCAATCATCAGACACCAAAATCACGAAAAAATTGGATTGAAAGGAAATCCCAGGCCAACAAGACAAAAACTAAGGGTGCCCGCGGGGCACCCACATTATTTATCACGCCACCGACCGATGCATCCATATATCAAGGTCAGGTAGCCCAGCCAAGAGGCCCGGGAAACATCTGCCTGATATACAAGATCACATCGGACGGCGGCGTCACAACCCATGGGCCACTTCGGTCAGGCGTGCTAGGGCTGCGGGAGAGCAGCCGCCGCCTCATCTTCAGAACACCCTGGGCCCCGCCCTCCCTCCGGAGGTAGTTGGGCACTTTATGTCTCAGTCGCCCCAGCTACTCCATGATCAAGGACTCCGCCATTAGGCAGCACCGAGCCCGCCATGCTTGGGCAGCTCCGAGCCCGCCAACCACGCTAACGGCGGCAGCGCCATCAACCAACAGCTGAAGATGCGTCGTGACCGGGGGTCACACAGGCAAACTGCTGCGACTTTCCCAGTAGGCACATCCTTGGCTGCCCTCGGGAGAGGGATGGCACGTCATTAACTCCCCTGGGGCAAAGGGCAAGGGCCATTCCGCAAGAGTGACGGATCCTACGCCCTCCATCCCAGGGAGCGATCCGTGCAGGGTGTGGTCACAACCTTCCGCTCTACCAGTGGTTAGGATAAGGGGGAGCTATGCGCATTTCGCAGAGCTTCCTCTCAATCCTGCGACAGAGCGAAAGGGGACATATACACCCCCGACGCAGAACTTCCTCTAAACCCGATGCTGCTCTCAAAATGCCACCTACCAGGAGGGCTCAAGGGACTCTCCGAGGAGGCCTCGGAGGACGAATCTGGGGCAGGCCATGCTGTGTGGATATGGATCTTCCCATAAGCGGTCGCCTCTATTTATTGCCCGACAGGGCATTCACGCAGCAGTAGGCCCGTGAGTCTACAACAACTCGTCCCAACCACGCCGCACGGTGCGAAAGCACCCACTTCAAGAGGGTGCAGCGGGGCCATAAATGGCCAGGCAGACGGATGGCTCAGGGCGCCGTCCGGAGTCTTAACCGCAGAGAAAGTGGCACCCTGGGGCCACTCCTCGAACGGGGAAGACACGACACATCCACTTTTGGGCCACGGGGGGGGGGGGGGGGGGGAGGGGGGGGGGGGAAGGGGCGCAGTCAGACCCTGGAATCTGACAAACATATCTCCGACCGGTCAATCGGCCGTACATGCCGAAAGGACAGCACGGTGCAGGGTCGACTCGTTGCCTCAAGACGCGCCAGCCCGAGGCCAACAGTGCAACCCGCAACAGGACTTGTGTGAAGCCAGAGCTCTGGCTCTAACGTACGGAGCATACCACTCCCTCCCGCCTCGTGAGGGAGGCGAAGGGTCAAACACTATGCAAGCTTTCCGAATAAGCCCTTAGGAGGAAACATCTTCCTCGTAAGGCCTCGGGGGCTACACCCGGCGGGTGTGCTCGCGCGAACCCACCGGAATCCTAAGACTCAAACAAACCACCATAAGCGCTCCCGGAAGCCTCCGGTGTAGTCCTTCACTACATCGAAGGCTCAGAGGCTATTGTCGGATACCTAGAAATAGGGTACCCAATTTACCAGACTCCACAAAAACAAAATCACCATCAGGGGCTCTTCCGCCTCGCCCGATCTAAGGTGGCGTCATCCGAGACATCATCGACCCTCGGGGGCTCCTCCGCCTCGCCCGAGCCAAGGTGGCATCATCTGAGACGTCATCGACCCTTGGGGGCTCCTCTGCCTCGCCCGAGCCAAGGTGGCGTCATCCGAGATGTCATCGACCCTCGGGGGCTCCTCCGCCATGCCCGAGCTAAGGTGGCGTCATCCGAGACGTCATCGACCCTTGGGGGCTCCTCCACCTCACCCGAGCCAAGGTGGCCTCATCCGAGACGTCATCGACCCTCGGGGGCTCCTCCGCCTCGCCCGAGCCAAGGTGGCGTCATCCGAGACGTCATCGACCCTCGGGGGCTCCTCCGCCATGCCCGAGCCAAGGTGGCATCATCGGAGACGTCATCTGCCCTCGGGGGCTCCTCCGCCTCGCCCGAGCCAAGGTGACGTCACCCGAGATGTCATTGACCCTCGGGGGCTCCTTCGCCTCGTCCGAGCCAAGGTGGCGTCATCCATGATGTCATCTGCCCTCGGGGGCTCTTCCGCCCCGTCCGAGCCCAGCAAATGTCATCCGTGACATCCCTCGCCCATATAGTCAAAAGGTCCACAGTCTCCTCCGTCCGCAGGCATGGGGCTTAAGGCATGATGTCGGATACCTAGAAATAGGGTACCCAATTTACTAGACTCCACAAAAACAAAATCACCATTAGGGGCTCTTCCGCCTCGCCCGATCTAAGGTGGCGTCATCTGAGACATCATCGACCCTCGGGGGCTCCTCCGCCTCGCCCGAGCCAAGGTGGCGTCATCCGAGATGTCATCGACCCTCGGGGGCTCCTCCACCTCGCCCGAGCCAAGGTGGCATCATCCGAGACGTCATCGACCCTCGGGGGCTCCTCCTCCTCGCCCGAGCCAAGGTGGCGCCATCCGAGACGTCATCAACCCTCGGGGGCTCCTCCACCTCGCCCGAACCAAGGTGGCGTCACCCGAGACTTCATCGACCCTCGGGGGATCCTCAGCCTCATCCGAGCCAAGGTGGCATCATCCATGATGTCATTTGCCCTCGGAGGCTCTTCCGCCACGTCCGATCCCAGCAAACGTCATCCATGACATCCCTCGCCCATATAGTCAAAAGGTCCACAGTCTCCTCCGTCCGCAGGCATGGGGCTTAAGGCATAAGTCGCCATGCCGACCTCTGTTCATCCTGCGGTACAAGGTCATGTTCTGCCTAACCGATGACTTGTGCATGTTACCTCCATGCCATGTCTGCGACGGACACTTGAACAGGGATCAGAGTGTCATCAGCCCTGTATGAAGGAACGCGGGGGTGCTCGGTCCTGTGCGACCGACCCCCCCATGCCCTGGTAAGGGAACAGCGGAGTTCTCGGTCACGAAATACATGGCTATAGAATGACAAGGACGAACAAGACTCAGACATGTGTCTACTGGCGCAATCTTCCTCAGGAAGGAAGGCAGGATGAAGACAAAGCCCTCCCTCGGTAGCAACCCAAGTCGAGCCCACGATCACTCCTCCTCTCTCTACTGTACTCCTCCATCTCCCCCTAGGTATAAGGGAGGGGATGGACCCCCAATCTAGCTCTCTCGACATTCCGACATTCATTCACACACACTCAAACTCGCACATACGCGAGCACGCACCAGAACTAAGAACCTCATACGCACGAGACCTAGGAATCGTCTTCCCTCTATCACCAAAGGTTGTAGCCCCCCTCTACGAGCTCTCCACGCTTGGTAATACGACCCCACAACACACTGGATGTAGGGCATTTGTGCTCGAACCAGTATAATCCTCTGTGTTCTCCGAGCATAACCATCCGAACTCCGACACGCTTAGAAATTTTCTCGTTAGCCGTCTAGACCTCGCCATTTTAGACACCGATAGGTTCGCTGGGGTAAGATACTAGCAGAACAAAATCTTCTTTTATCACTGATAGCTTAGGCATATGTTCATTGATAGCTTAGTGTACAACATGATTTTAACAAGCCTAAGGGCCAAGGGAGAAGGCGGAGAGAGAAATATCTATGGTCTTAGCATAAGGGATGACAAGATTTTGTCATGCTCTCTTTAGCAACAACATGTAGAAGTTTTCCATATCGCTCTTTTGATATTCTTCTTGGTGGAACCATGGTGACGTCAAGGAAGGTGAGAAGGGGAAACAAGAGGAGATGGAAATTCTACTTGGTGGTGAAGAAGAACAAGGTAAGAGGAGGAAGAAGGAGAGAGAGATGTTAAGAAGAGAGAATCCAACGTCGTTCGCCTCTATTTTCACCTGGATCGTGCCGGAAACAAGATATAAGTGTTGGTCCAACGCTCAGGAGCAACGTGCATGGCTGAAGGGCCAAACCCATGATCGGCCAATCACTTTTTGAAAGCTATGGTCCGATAGAGCCAGGTTCTAAACTTGGTCCAGCTAGGTGAGTCAGCTCATGAAGTTTCGGGCTATTTGGCCCAAACACAGGTTCGGCCGATCCACTAAAGTGGCCAAATGGGCCGACCTTTCAGGCAGGGGGAGTCAAGGCTAAGTCTAGGCTATTTCTAAGGTCTTTTTCGAAATTTGAACAAAAAAGTTAAAACATGTAGATTTTAGTTCTAATTTGAGATTAAGAACAAAATCTATCATATCAGTTTCTTGCTCAAGAACTTCATGCTCATGTAAACTTTACTAACCATTTACCTTTAAAGGTGTTGTAGCCGTAATCTTGAAGCGTGACGATTCCTTGCGTCATGACATTGATGATGACAAATGGTCTTTCTTCTATGAATCGTCGCGTTGTACTCAGATCCTTTTCTCCATTCATTGCTTCTCTCCTGCGAAGGATTAGTGGACAACACATACCCAAAGGAATTCACATATGATTCGAAGCAGGGGCATTATTGTCATAGAAACAGAGGACATCTTCTATGCTATAGGAAAGTTGGCTTTAACATTTTAGCATAGAAAGAGATGCTCCCTCATTGTTCACCAGTTCTTTGAAGGTTAAGCAAGGTTGAGGCAAAGATGTGCAAGATTATTTCATTACTACCTCAACCCTTGATTTGTCTCTATGAAAGATCTCGTGACTTAACCACCAAAATTTTGAAGTTATCATGCATTGGTTAGTCAAAAAGAACAACCAAATTCCATACAAGTTTACTTTTGGTTCATTAATCAAACTTGACACCATGTCGAATTTGATTAAGGAAGGCTATTTAACCTAAGCACCACGCTTAATTTAAAGAGCTTATAGGAGTATGTACACTACTCCCAAACCAAAGCATACTCATAACATAACCAAGAAGCATGAAGGCATCAAGAGATTCAAAAAGGAGATAGGATCATGGATGGTGAACCAGATGAGCATTTGCAGATTTTTTTATGACTTAGCAAGATGAGCAAGGTAAAAAGAGAAAGCAAGGTAGAGACAACCAAAAAAATTTAAGAATGAAGTATGAAATAAATTTCTTAAAGAAATCCACTCCCCCATACTTGGATTTTGCAACATTTTACAATGTGAGAATCCAAGTCTAGGATGTGAAATTTTCTTTTAAATGTGCTTCATTATTGAAGGATGTTTGGGTGGACATACCTTGTATTTTGCTCCATCGTTCTTTTTGTTCAAACCTGAAATGGTTAGTGACAAAGATACCTGAAGGAACACTTTCACAAATATTCCCTTAATCTTATTTTACAAAGTCATTTTATTTATTTTAGAATTTTGAGAAATGAGAAATATTTTATTATTATTATTTTGTTATATATATATATATATATATTTTAGCACACTTTAATAGAAAGAAGAAGACTTGGTTTAGCTCCCAAAAGTGCTTAATTTTAAGACACAAGCTTGTCTTTGGGAAACCTTCAAGTTGTAACTCAAGTTGGTGAAGCGGTTTCCCCTTCAACTCCAACATTTCTGAACCTATCCTCAAGACCAAAACCACTACGAGATTTGCAAAATTTATGGTAGACAAACACATCTACAACCATCCTTGCAAAGATTTTAGAAACCAGAAGAATGAAGAGGTTGTAGATCATGTGTGTAGTCATGGTCGAGGGAAGGATTAATTTGGGAGATTTCTCATTTGAGCATGGATTTGATTGGAAGATTGGGGAATAACTTCCATGCTCTTTGAAATCATTCTCCCTTTCAAAGAGTGGGTGATCACTTTCTTTCTCATGACATTTCAAGTCATTCTCAAAGCTTGAATGGGTCATGGCTGTTGGCGAGATTGACATTAGCTCACCCCTTGGATCAAGAACTGGTTTGGATTCTAACCCTTTGATGAGAGGTCGGGAAGACAAAACAGGTAGATAATCTTCACCTATTCTATGATCAAGCTTCTCATTTCCTATTGTGTTCTCCAAGATTCTCATGATTGGCCTTCCGATAAAGGTGAGATGAAAAAAAAGTCCAGGAAGGTCAAAGATATGGAAATCTAGGAATATCTTGAGATCATCAACCATCACAAGAACATTACGAAGGACTCCTAAACAATCAAGGATTTGACCATTGGGGAGTCTAAGGTGTTTTTGTAATTGGGATAAATGATCCTTTGATGATGTTGGAACATGGAAATGGGGAATGATGTCGATCTCGAGGCTAGGATCATAGCAGATTTCACCATTAATTCCTAACACTTGACAGGATATTCTCCTCACATGTGTGGGCATTTTAGTGACTTCCTTTGAGGATTTGGCCTCATCCAACCATTATTCACTTACAACGGTAGACAAAGGCTCTAACCGTTGATTATGCTCCTCTTGGTTAGATTTATGGCGCTCATGGCTTCCATGCCTCGGGTGTCTTAATGAATTCCCAAAGTCATTAAGTGGGTCATCATAAGACTTGAATGAAGGAACACATGGGGAATCATCAGGATCAAGGATGGGTTCAGAAATGGGTTCGTAGGATATGTTAGATGTGGGCATAGAGAAAGAGAGGATAGATTTGGCTTCTAAACACTTTAGTTCTCCTTCTATAAGCTCACTCGACATTCCTTTATGAAAGATCCTAGACTTTTCTTGATGTGCCATGTGCGAAGTCGAGGCACAAGATGATGCTGATTTGGGAGACTTTCGAAGAGATCCTTCCATGATAGGTCTAGAAAGATGTTTCTTAGAAGGTCTCTTTTGGATAGGATAATTGTGGGCATTCCCAAAATCAGCAAGATCAGATGAGAGGTTGGCCTCGAACTTGAAGGAGCGGTTTATGTGTTCGATTTCTTCTTCCTTCGAGATTTGTGGTATTTGTGGTCCAGGATTGATGGCATAATCTTTAGTTGGGAGTGGTGGTGATTCGGCTATCGAGATTTCTTTTCTAGGGAATGGTTTTTATCCTTCTATGGGTCCTTCATTATAAACGTTAATGTAGGGGGTGTTTTCAAGAATCTTCATGATAAGACTCTTCCCTTCACTAACGGGTAAACATAGGAAGGCTCCCATAGAAGTCATATCAAGAATTTTGTGCAGAATCTTTGCTAAGACCGCCATAAAAGTGTTGCAACAATGTTGGCTCGGTTATAGCAAGATCAGGGCCAGCTGATGCTACATCTAAGAGACGGGCCCATGCCACACCAAGAGGTTCTTTCTCCTTTTGTGAGAAGTTGATGACCTCTTTTCGAAGACGAACAACTCCAGGAGTGGGAAAGAAAGCTAAGCAGAATTTGGATTGTAACTTTTCCCATTCTCCGTTTGCATCATCTACGTGGCGAAGGTACCATTGTTTGGCTATTCCCATCAAAGAAAATGGAAATATCTTCCACTTAAGGGTACCTCGCCTCATCCCATGGATGTGGACACATGAACACAATTGTTCAAAGTCACATAGATGAGTGTAGGGATTTTCTTCTTCGTCCCAGAAAAAGGTTTGTTCTGAACCATCCTTATGAGGCTTGGGCGAAGCTCATAAGGAATGTCCAATATGTCCTAAGATGAACTAGGTGGCTCCAACCTAGCGCCCGTTGGAGCACCATATTCGAAAAGAGGTGTTTGATCCATAGGTGTATATGTGGAAACAAAGGTTTAAATCAAATAAGGATAATAGGACCAAAGGGTTTTAGTTAAAACAGCTACCGTTCCCCAGCAACGACGCCAGAAATGCTTGTTGGTATTTCTTATGACTATTGGATAAATCCGCAAGCGCACAGATTATACCGTTGTAGCACTTCACCGGGAGTATTCTAGGTATCGTATTTTCCTCAGGGAACAATAAGTGAGTTAACTAGGATTATGGATATGTCCTATGATGGATCAAGGGAGACTATGATAACTGGATTGCGATGTTCGATATAGCAAGGATATCTAACAAGGTATAGCTGGTTATACTGGCCTGATCAGCCCTTCTCTTGCAGGAGGCGATGTGATAGATCAAAAAGAGGGCAAAACTCTAAACGGAGCACGCCATCATGTTGTATTAAGGCCCTACCTTTTAAGAACTTATCTTACACACGTGGTGGGATACAAAGACTAGATAGAGCTGTCACCTTCTACTAGCACCCACAAACAATTCGTGCGATAAGCAGTTTACAAAGGTAAGATCTAGTATAGACACCATGTCTACACTATTCTTACTACTTTAACCCTAGCTAAGGACTAAAGCACTATACTTAAAGTAAAGCGATGAACAAGCACGAAAAAGATGTATAACAGCTATGCCAGAAGTAGAGTATCAAATACTATAAAGAACTCATATGTATCACTTACAAATGTTGAACTTACAAGAGAATCGCATCCGCTGAGGTACAACTCGGAGAAGACGCTAGACAGGCCCGGCTATCCTCCTGGTGCTCCTCACTCTCCTCCAACTAGCATAGCACTACTAAAGAGCTCCGCTAAGAGACTAAGGAGTAGTTTCTTTAATGAGGCATGATTGAGAGTGAGGGCCTAGGTGGGGTATTTATAGCTAGAGGTGGAGTAGGGGCTACTCCGGTGCCACGTCAGCGATCCACACCACCTCCATCAGCCACCGTAGGATGAAACCGTCATTGTAACCGCCTTAAATCAATGGAGGAGATCAAGTGGACGCATGGAGGCATACAGGGAGTCGGTGGGGAGGTCGGTGCACCCTTTGGTCACCAGGCCTGGATCGGCCGAACCCCCTTGCTACCATGTGGGCCCTCTGCACCTTCTAGATGGTGGCCCACTGGTCAGGGACCAACTGGTGGCCAGGTGGGCCCATACCTAGGATCGGCCGATCCCAAGTAGTGGCCAAATGGGCTCATCTTTTGCAGGTGGCTTCTAGAGGTAATGCCCATCATCATGGTGTATGCTTTTTGCACATTTTCCATACTTGGAAATATGTCATGTTGGGCCCATGGATCCTTGTGCTTTGATCCAGAACCGTTGAGAGGTAGCACACTTGGATCCAAGGGGTAGAAAGTGCTTTGGAGAGTGTTACTTGGATCATGAGAGGCTTGGGAGGTCTAGTGGCCCCACAAGGTGGTCGCCCGACCCCCTAAGTGGGCCCACTAGCTCCCAAAAGTCCCCATTTGTTAATACCTACACTCAAATAGTCATGGGACATGTGGAACTAGTTATTGGGTAAATTATGTTCATGTTATTCTTGTTTTCCTTTGAATATGAGGACGTTGACGGTAATAGCTTATAATTACCGTCAACAGCCGACCACCCTGTGGGCCCACCAGGCCACCCACATGCTCTCTAAGGAGTGGGGACACTTCATGGAGGAAGTGGCAGGGCCCAAAGGTGCTCCAAGCTCCCCACCGCCTTCCTGCATGCCGCCATGCATCCACTTGATCTCCATCGTTGATCTAAGTCGATTCTAATGACGGATTGATCCTACGGTGGTTGATGGAGGTGACGCGGATCTACTCTACCTCTAGCTATAAATAGACCCCTATAGCTCCCTTCTCATTCATGCCTCATTGGAGAAATACTACTCTCTAGTCTCTTAGCGGAGCTCTTCAGTAATGTTATGCTAGTTGGAGGAGAGTGAGGAATTCTTCTGGAGAAAGCCTCGGATTTGTCCGGAATCTTCTCCGGAGTTCTTCCTCAACGGATGTGAGTCTCTTGTAAGTTTAGCACTTGTAAGTGACTTCTTTTGAGTTCTTTATAGTATTCAGTATTCTAAATCTGGTTTAGCTGTTATACACCTTTTCACACTTGTTCATCGCTTTGCTCTGAGTAAAGTGCTTTAATCTTAGGCCAAGGTTAAAGTAGTAAGATAAGTGTAGACGTGGTGTCTAGGCTAGATCTTACCTTTGTAAACTGCTTATCGCGCGGATTGTTTTTGGATGCTAGCAGAAGGTGACAACTCTATCTAGCCTTCGTATTCCACCACGCGTGTCAGATAATTTCTTAAAAGGTAGGACTTCAATACAACTTGATGGCGCGGTCCGGTTAGAGTTTTGTCCTCTTTCTGATCTATCCCATCGCCTCCTGCAAGAGAAGGGCTGATAAAGCCTGTACAACCAGCTATACCTTGTTAGACATCTTTGCTATATCGAACCTCTCAACCCAGTTTTCATAATCTCCCTTGATCCATCATACGACATATCCATAACCTAGTTAACTCACTTCTCGTTCCCTGAGGAAAATATGATACCTAGAATACTCTCGGTGAAGGCTACACTTGACAACCGTACGCTTGCGGTCCTTTTCCGTTTGCCACCTTTGGTGTCAACAATCATGATCTTCCTTCCCTCACAAATCTCAGAATCAAAAGAAAGCAGAAAAATAGAGTAGAACTGAGACAAGAAACAAAATACGATCAATCTAGATGCCCACCCAAAACCGGATCGAATCTTTTGGTGGATTACCTCACAAGGGATCACAACAACTTCTCCAAAAGTGGATCATCAAACGATCGAGCACAAAGATCAGGAAGGGAAACTACAAAACGTGAAGATCGCAAACACAAACAATTTCGAAAAGGAAACCCGAAGGTCCTTGTTGACATTCCTTAACGTCATCACTAAGTGAGAGATCTTAGCAACAACTCAGAAATGTAGGGTCACATATATAGTATAACTTAAGTTAAGTTGTCATCCCTAACATGATACTAGAGACATGGAAGTATTTATAATCATGATACTTACTCAAAATATATAATAAATGTTATCTGCAAGCGCATAGATAAAATACACCTATTGTAGCACTTCACTCAAGAATGTTCCAGGTATCGTTATTTATACTTTACCATAGGAGCTTAAATAGGTTTAATCATAAAAGAGCAATGACTAGATAGATTGACTAATAAACATACTTATTATAGAACTACTAACAACCTCACTTATCACTACGTCAAAACCGAGTTTTGGTGTCAGTCAAAATCAGTTTTTTGCAGCGGGCAATGGCGTCCGCTGCGATGACAAGGCCACGGTAAATGGGGCGTTTACCATGGCAGTCGCTGGTGCCCGCTGCAAAAAACCAATTAACTGCAGCGGGCAACATAAGACGCCCGTTACGGTTAATGCTATTTACCGTAGTGGGCACCCTACAATGCCCGCTGTAGTAAATGCTTTAACCGCAGCGGGCTCTTTATAATGGCCACCACTATTAATATTTTTTATTAAAATAAAAAAAAATGCATATTCAAAAACTGAATTCAATATTTACAGATTGCATCCAGATTTCAAATCAGAGATAAACAACATTATATATATATATATACAAACATCCATACACAAACACATTTTTTGTCCTCATACACAAATGAAACCAAGGATTACATTTCAAATTCAAATTTCCACTTGGTGTTTGTAATCCGTGGGACGGAGCATGGTGTCCCACTTCCTGAACTTCTCGAACTCAGGTAGAACCGCCAGGTCACTCTCATCGTCGAAGAATTCTTTCCCTTCGAGCACACAGTTCTCTAGTAGGAACTTACATATGTCCGCATTGAGTTGCTTGAAAGCAAGACGGTCTTTCGTAATGCGTTCCCACTCCTTGACTCCCGCCTTGAGCATCTTCCAACTACTGGTGTACTCCTTGCACTACCTTAGGTGTGCGCAGGTGTACAAGCCACATGCCTTTGGTCCACAAGGTTGTTTAGCGCATTGCACGATCGATACTGAAGCATTAGAACAATACATATATAAGAAAACATGACTGAATCTTTGTAATATTTACAGGAAATTCACGTCGGATCTTTAAGTGGTATGAATGTTTCTTCTTCAACTTTTCACTTCTTCGATCCCAGCATTGGGGTTCCTTTAGGTATGCCCTGTAAGCACTGTATGAAATGCATTAGTGTTAGTTAGCAACAATTTGAATACGTACGATATAACCGTAAATGATCAATAAGCTTGGTGACTTACGTTTTCAAGCAATCTTCGAAGGCCTTGTACCCTGGTCTGTTTGGTGCCCACAACGATTCAAATATGCATGCCCTACCATATTGAGGATAGATGATAAATGCAACCCAGTGGCCATCGACTTGTCCCTTGCTACATCATTCAAACAAAATACAGGTTACGACGACGATGTAAGTTTATGATCCTAGCCACTTAGCTCTATGTACAATTTTGACTTACCCAACGTGGTAAGCTGCCTTGATACAGTGTGGCCCATTCGGGTGGACCTTCTTCATCACTTCGTTTATGTACCTTGACAATGCCTTCTTCTCATCTTTCATATTATCTTCATATTTCTGTTTCCTCTGTCGCATGGTCAACTTTGGATCTGTTATCTCATACCCTTTGATGACTCTCTCAGCAATATACATTGGAGAGAGGTAGAGAACATGATGACTCTTTTTGTTGCTAACTATCACCGATGTCCTGCACGGAGAAGTCATCGTGCTATACTAAGTATACAACTGACCATTAGTATTGCTAAAATCTGTGAAACTGGCAATGAGACTTATAGATTGAATTGGGTGATGTTGACACAAAAAGCGTCAGGATCTGAGAACACCTCGGGCTATTACCCGAATTCGATATCAAAAGGGGTGTGCCAGTCGATTTGACCAGTTAATCAACAAGGACGATAACTAGAACAAAATCCAAGCAAGACAACGGCGATACGCCCGGATATCAAGACTAGGAATTTGATCAGGATAACTGGAACAGAGGTGAACGAGACAACAACGATGCGCCCGGATGTCAAAGCCCAGGATACTCCCATGCGGAACATACAAGGGTTGACGGAGATCAAGGTGATGCAGCCCGTCTAAGCTTGAAGAACTCATAAATATACTAGAACTAATGCGGTAAAAGTAGATTGCTGTAAAAGTAGATAAAAAGTAGTAGATTTGTTTGATTGAATTGATATATGTTACACGCATCCCTCGGGCACATATTTATACTCCCGCATGGAGAGTTGTATAGAGACACGACTCATACCTTTCCTAAACAAAACTCTATTTTTAAGGAAATAACTGACTCGTGCAGGAGTCGGACCCAAATAGCAATACTATTTTACTAAACAAACACTTCTATCTTTAAGGAAAATAAACGACCCGTGCAAGAGTCGGATTCAAACTTCTATAACAATACTGGTATGACATCACCAGTTTCCTTATATTTTTCTTCGATGAAGACTTTCCATCAGCCGACTCTTTAATCTGCAACTTCCTTTATTGCCATCGGCAAACACTACATTACCTGGGGCTCATCGGCATCGGCAATCTACACCCATCGGCATCGGCAATACTTCCCAATCGGCAACCTTGTACTTCTGGTAACTTCTCCACAAATTAACCTTTATCGGCAAGAATCATCTAGCTTTCATCGGCAACAAACTTACCCTTCTTTCAGAGCACTCTCATCGGTAAATTTTACCGATGACTTCCCGATGCCGATAGAAAATGGCCATCGATCCACACAAGTCTTAGCTCATTTGACACGTGCCGAAAAACGGTGTGTCAATAGGTGACTTGGACAATGTCAAGGTCTTCTTCCCAGAATAGGTGCCACATGTCACAGAAGTCTACGGGAAGAGTAATAGTTTCGGCCAAGTGGAAGTACTTCGGAGGAATCTTGATTGTAAAACCTGACATCCCGGCTTTTGCCGCATCCATATACCACCTATGAAATCTCCTTGTTTCCCATAATTCCTCATCTATGAGTTGTGCCTTAGGAATCAAGAACTCCCCACGCTCATAGATGTCAGAACAGTCTTCGTCCTCCGGAAATAGCTGTTGGCTAGTATTTGGAGGCCTAGAGAACGGATAAAAGAGTTTAGTAAAGGTTACTACCATTTTATAGGATAGAAAGTTGAACATGATATTATGCATCACGATACCGTACCTTTCGAATGTAGTAGTGTACGACAGCGATTTGGCGCTCATGCCTGGATCCTTCCTTGGTGCCTCCTCCGTGCCTTGTTTCCCCTCTGGCCCTTCCTTGTCCCCCATTGGTGCCTCTGCAGTTCCCAGTAGGTCCACAGGTGGGTCCCCCATTGGTGCTTCTGCACTTCTCGGTGGGTCCCCCATAGGTGCCTCTGCATTTCCTGGTGGGTCCGGAGGTGGGTCTGCAGCTGGACTTCTCAATGGATCCGCATGTGGACTATTTGGAGGAGGGGTTGAGATTTTGCCCATGTCCATGCCCTTGTCCTTGTCCTTGTCCCCACCATCTCCTTCTCCCTTCTCCTTCCCACATTCGCCATCACCATCTCCTTTTTCCTTGCCCTTGCCCTTGTCCTCGCAATCATCCTTGTCACCATCTCTATTGTCATTCAGATCAGTGTCTTTGGAGAGGTAATTCTGAAAGGAAAAGAGGGGGTAATTTGGTTGCTTGGCATTTAGTGCAGAGGCCAAAGAAAAAAGGGGGAATTGGAATTAAAAACCTGCTACTTCATAATGATGCCCTCTTAATGAAGTGAGTGCATAAATTCTTTGGTAAAGTTGATATCCCTTGGGTCAATCTGTTGTGATTTGAGTACTATGATGGTAAGGTGCCACATGTGCAAAGGCAGCGAGGATCCTTCTGGTGGAAGGATGTTTTTAAGCTAAAAGATCTTTATGGTTGTATCACCTCTTGTATTTTGGGCGATGGCTCCTCAGTTCTATTTTGAAGGGACAACTGGGCCGGCAGCTCTCTTAATGAGATGTTTCCCAATATTGCTAATGCTGCCAGGTCTAGTGTAGAGTAGTGCATATTTTGGTGGTGTGTACGTTAAAAGCATGACGAGACTCTTCACAGGGTCTAAAGGTTGACAACACTCAATACATACATAAGTAGCATGAATAAGTCTTCATAATCTAAATGTATGTACATGTATATGGCTTTGGTAGGAATTTAAACTATGTCATGTAAGAGCTCATCATGTAAGATTTTGAATTTTTCAAAAGATAAATCACCAGAACTTAGTATTGCTAGGAGTAAGATAAATAGCAGCTAAGACTTTCATGTCTTATCTCCCAATTACCTAGACTTAGTTTAAGTATATGCCTCCACAAGTTTCAGGTTCAGAGTAAATTCTCAAATCAAAGTAGTTTTAACCAAAACTCAGGAGAATTTAAAGTTTAAAACTAGGTACTTAAAAGGGATTATGGCAGAGCAACTATTCATCATTTCCAAAACAAAATTAATGTTCATAGCTTTTATTGACTCTAACAAATTAAACACACACCTTAACTAATCATATCTTTATTTAGGACTCTTAAGACTTGATAGACATGGACCTTCATGTGCCCATATATTTTTGGTAATTTTAAGTTTTCTTATGATACTATAGTGAACCTTCATGTGCTCACATATTTTTAATATTTTATGACTATAATATAGACTCAATAATCGCATAGGTGTACTTACCTGATAACTAGGGTGCCCTCCCCCAAGCTTGATTTTGCTATGGTTGACTTGAATGATCTATGGAAGTAGCCTTCTGGTTGGCTTACTCCTCCTTGGTGCTTTCCATCATGCATAATTATACTCCGACAAGAACAAACAAAACTCGAGGCTCCAATTTGATAATGGGTTAGCGGTCAGCCAAAATAGTAATTGAATATTCTCATGAGCTAATTTAAAATTTTATAGATTCTAGCAGGAATTGAATATCTCGTCTCTTTTTAGAATTTTCTATTTAATAGTGCAAGAGAAATAAAATTATTTTTGTGCCACCATAGTATGTTTTATTAAGGTATTACCATAAGTCTCTCACATGGGGCTTAGGATTTTATGATGCAATGATAGATAAATATTTATTTTATTTTTCTTTAGTATGCAAGAAGGATAAAGGTGATGAATTACTAATGCTAATTAATTAGGTAACTACTATTTTTACCTTGTGGCAAAGGAATGGAATTTATAGTCTACCGATAAGACTAGATAGGAAAGAATACTTACTTGTCTGATTTGTCACCTGAGGTAGACTCAGATGACCAAGAAGGTTGCCTTTGAGTTGCTTGATTTCATTTCTCAAGTGTCACCTTTGTTCATCCACTTCCTATGTGTGTGCTTCTAATATAGATTTGTTCCTCCATGGCACTTAACACTTTCTCATAGTTGAAGTGGTGGTTTGATGAACTCAACCCATGAACAAGCCATTAACCTCTTTATCCTGCAAAATGCTAGTGGACACATACCCGAAGGATTGCAATGAGTTTTAAACATGGGTTGTTGTCCAAATTTTATATAGTTTTCATCTATGCTAATTAAAAGATGGGTTTTATGATTACTTTAGCATGGATTTTATTTTATAATGATTTATATTCACTTTTTATTTATTTGTCACATTTTAACATGATTCAAGGCAAAGGTAACTCACAGCAAAAGATAAAATGGATAAACTTGAATAATTACAGTTCTTCCCTCCATGAAAGATGAGTTGTGTCTCCTTTGCGCGAAGTTGTTGCACTACAAGATTCACACAAAATTTCAACGTGCCAAAACTATCGTAAAAGACCCAAACACATTGCTATAACCGGAATGACAACGGTATAAAAACGTTGCGAGGCGTCGCAAGACAAACTGTGGCAAGAGGCTGCCGCAATGTTTTTCTGTGTAGTGTTGCAAATTCAGACGTTGAATCGCAACACTTGGGGCATTGCAACCTTTGTTGTTGCTACGTTTTTATATGTGGTAACAACAGCTAATACAACGCTTGAGGCGTTGCTAGAACAAGCAATGTCAACGTGATCATGTCATGGCGAATGGTACAGTCGCAACAATGGTGAGGGTTGCAAGACAATGTATCACAACACCAAGATAGTTTGGCAAGTCAGGTTGTATCACAACACCAAGAACTGGTGGCAACATGTTGAGTTGCCACGCCCAAGATAGTGTTGCTATACATGACTTTGCTATTGCTACGTAGAACTGGTGTGGCAAGTCAGGTTGTATCACAACAACAAGAAATGGTGGCAACATGTTAATTTGCCACGCCCAAGATAGTGTTGCTATACGTGACTTTACTATTGCTACACAAAAACGTTGTGGCAATTCGGTTTATATCGCAACACTAAAAATTGGTGGCTACATGGGCAGATGCTATTACTATGAGGAATGTGCGTTGCTATAGTATGTTTTGTCACACTAAATTTGGTTGCAAATATTCAATTTTACAACGCCATTTGTTTGGTACCGCCAGGTAATATTACAACGCCATTTAATAATTCAGAAATCAATAATTAAAATGAGCAAATCATGAGAATATAGCCACTTAATGAGAATAGGCAACCATGCATTAAATACAATACAACCCATTGTAATATAGTATGTCATACCACAAAGACAAATGGTCTCATGAAAGACTTTAGAAGATAACAAACAAAGTTTAAATTTGCTACTCTGTTTCATGACATCTCAAAGTTGATCTCAGCACTCCTTTTTTGTCATGACCCCAACCACTCCATTTATCAGTTCCTTTTGTTTCCTGCTGCTCGCTTCTTGTTATTCACAGTATCCATCAATTGTTTTGAACTCATAAATTGGGTAGTAGTGTCGTTCCCATCTTTGTGAAGTGCTTGATTTTTGTTATTACTCCTGGTGTTGCACACACTAGCCGCTGCACCCGTCTTACTAGCAGGTAGTTCATTGTTGGTAACTACCTGGTTATTCTGCAAAACTAAAAAAATACATGCCAAATAATTAACATACGACTCATACCATGCACTAGTTCATGAACAATGTAACATTTTTGAATAAAAAATTACCTACTCTACTGTTGCTTCAATCTCAGTTGTTGTTTGGTTCTCCTCCGGAGCTCCTAAGGGTGTCTCGTTTGCTCATGTTTGATCAACTGTTGTTGCATTTGTACTTTGGTTAACCTGCAATAAAATCTCATTAGTACTATTGTTTAGCTTTCACACAATACCTTTAATGATCTTGAGCAAGCTTATATGAGGGTCATGACTACATGAATATGCAAGTTAAAATCGATCCTTACTATTAGCTGTGTTGATGCTCCATGCCCTCGTGCTTCTAGCAGTTCTAGAAAATCTTTCCTAAGCTCTTCTTTGTTAGCCTCCCTAGCTTTCTGTAGTGCTTCTTCCATCTCACGCTTTTGCTCTTCCATCACACGCTTGTGTTCTTCTTTCTCGGCTTCCATTTGAATAACTTGGCTTTGGAGTTGTTCTTGGACCTTCACTAGTTGAGCCTTCAGCTCTTCTTTTTCTTTGTGTGATGCTGTTTCAGAACGGGCATGTTCCTCATTTTGTTCTAGCATTAGATGCCTTCTACTTTGATACCTTGCCATATACCCATTGTCGTGAACCTTGGATGATCTGCATCTAGTAGTTTCCTTGTATGTTTTCTGGAAAATATGGTTTCTCTCTGTTGAAGGAACAAAGTGCTCTGTTGAGTCTACTTCCTTGTTTCTAATTTGGGTGCAAGCAATTTCCTGACACATATAAGACATTCGAAAACGCTTAACTAAACTTGGAATTTAAGAGGCCGGTTATGATACATTTATTAGTAAGGTTTCTAGAAAGTAGATTATACTTACATAGACAGTCGTAGATGCAGCATTTGACCATTTCTCTCCCTTACTGTGTGTTTTCACCCATAGATCCAAATCATTTGGCTCTTCACCAGTATCCGGGTCTCTCTAATTTTGCCCAGAAAAAAACAAATGAATATTTCAACAAGTACTAAATTCAAACAATGCATGCATGCATGCATGTGCTTCTATATAGTCATTACCATTTCATAGCTAATCTGAGAGAAAGGTTTTGATCCCATCATATGCTGTGTTTGTTCCATCGCACGGTTTTCAGAATTCATGGCGCTGATTTTTCAGTATCTTGCGCTGATTTTTCAGTATCTTGCGCTGATTTTCTGCATATATACTAGTTTGTATTAAAAAACAATCCTCAAAACAACACAATTCTTTCTACAATTGCTATTGCAAACTAAGAAGTGAAATGCATCAAACCTGGAAGTCTGAAGTGCCAAAATAAAATATGAGATAGTGCCATGCAACAATATGGAGGTCTTCTGGCTTATGCCTCATTCTCAAATCGTAACAGTCCCATGCCCTATATGTGGCACTGAATGTTGACCGCCATCTTTTATAGCATTTGTTGGTATTTCTTATGACTATTGGATAAATCCACAAACGCACAGATTATACCACTGTAGCACTTCACCAAGGAGTATTCCGAGGTATCGTAATTTATATTATCCCAAAGGAAAGCCTTGCTAGAAATGATAATTGGATAGAGATCCTAGAGAGCACCTTAACTTTAGTACCAACTAGTATAGGGGGGTAAATGATATATGTGATAGGAAGGGGTTGATGAATGAAGAATCTACGGTAAGGGATACTTAGAACAGACCTCAGAGACTAGCTAGGTGGGAGGACAACGAGAAGAGAATAGGGACTCCTATGTACTTCACTCTACTTCAATATACTTAGCTAATTAACTAGTCTAGACACTATAGTTTGTCTCCTCAATACAAGTGTGCTAGGAGAGGGGATAGATCAGTAGGAGGACAAAACTCCTACCGGACCGCGCCCTCTTCTTACGGGGGGCCTTACCTTTTAAGAACTTTCCTAAGAACACGTGGTGGAATACAACGACTAGACAAGGGTGTCACCTCTTGCTAGCTACCACAAACAATTTGTGCAGCAAGCAATAACCAAGGATAAGATGATGTATAAGCACCACACTTACACACAACTTACTACTTTGACTATGATCAAATAATCAAAGCACCCTATGACAGGCAATGATCGCATACGGGAAAGGTCACAAGGATCACAGACTATGGGTGTGAAGGCTATTAAAGAGCAAAAGCATATAGCAAGACTATATCTAGTATAGAAATGCTCAAAGTAAATACTAAGTAAAGTAAAGAGAAAGATATATATTGAATAAGATAAAGTCTTACAAAGATGAAAAGATACAAGAGCTATACCAGACTCTCCTGAAGACGACTCCGGAAATCCCGAGCACAGCTCGACTCAACTCTAACTCCCAATCTAGACTAACTCCTAGAACAATCTAAGGAATAGAGCTTGTAGGCTTCTTCTTTATGATTAGAGAGGGGGGTGTGACCCTCTATTTATAGCAGGAGGTGGAGTAGGGGCTACTCCGGCGCCACGTTAGCGATCCAGGGCCTTCCATTCTCCACCCTTGGATCCAACCGACCTTGCAACCGACCAAGGCATGGATGGTGGTAATCCAACACGTGGGGGAAAGGTGTGGCGGTTGGGGGAGCCCAACCGACCTAGGGGGCATTCGGCCGAATCCCCCTATGGCCAGTGGGCCCTCCTTTGTCCTCCTGGAGGTGGCCCCACTGGTCAGGGGCCAAGTGGGGGCCTGGTGGGCCCATTAGTGGTTGAGCTGAACCCCCCTATGTGGGTTCTAGCCCACCTTTGCTATCCTAAGGCTGGCCCCACTTGTCATTGATGCTCATTGCTGGTTCTGAGTTGGTTGTCACGTTTATCTCCTTGGTGTGGGCCCATGGATCCATGTGCTTTGCTTGTGAGCCGTTGAGAGGAAACACAGAGTGATCCAATGGATGGATTCCACTCTAGAGTGCCTCTCTTAGATCATGGCCAAGAGGGGAGAGCATGGTGGGCCCATAGGGTGTCGGTCGACCCCCTATGTGGGCCCAACTGGCTCTCCTTTGCTCCATTTGTTCATTCCTACACTTAAACACTCATGGACATGTGGAACTAGTTATTTGATAAAGTATGCTCATGATTTGTTTGTTTATCCTTGATCCTTGGAGGTTTAGCTATGTAAAAGATGGTCATAATTTGTGCCAACAAGATCCCCCAAGATTAACCTTGGCTCATCGCGAGCAAACTATCAAACTTAGCTTGATGGATCAGGAGTTGCTACTATGCTTCATATTTCAAGAGTACTTGGTTTACAGCAATCATATGTCTCTTTTGAATGGAAAAGTTAGCAATAAAGACTCACCCATATTACCTTAGTCCTTCATGGGGCTTATAGCTTTATCCTTTGTCTTGAGAGGTTGAGAGATAGAACAACTTGACTTGAGCACTAGTTTTCTCATCCTTTCACAAGTTTCATATCGGAGGTTTTGCAAGATTTTGTAAAAGAAAATTTAGTGTTCCTCAAATGGTACTCTCGAGTCGCTCATAAGGTGTATGATTCCTCACTAAGTCATATATCAAAGTTTGCCTTCTTTCTTCCTATCTCTAAAGCTTATGTGGAGCTATAGGTAGGGATCAAAGATGTAGCAAACTTACCTTGCATATATTGTAAAGTCAAATTCCGGATCCGAGGAGAGAAGTGCCATACTCTTAGATCAAGATGTGCAAGTGTGTGGAAACATGGCAATTGATCAATACTCCTATTTGTGGATGATCTCACTTTCCTAAAATTATTTTGGGACATAGCTACCTGTTTTATTTTTTTCTATGAGCTTTGAAGATGCTCATTCATTTCATCATTTTTTAAGAGAGCTTTGAAATGCTCATAAGGATTAGGACTTTAGAATGCCCTTGAATTTTCATAATTTTGCATAGTCTATGTCTCATTTACTAGCAACAAACTAGAGAGAGTTTTTCTACTTAGAGCAAGGAGTTTGAACTATGTGGAAATGTAAGGCATGTTTCTGCATACTTCCAGTATACAAGCAGCATGTATATGTGGCGTATACGTGATCTTGATCTTGTGATCATGATAAGTCTCTCAACAAGGGTCACAAAACTTGACCAAACTCAACACAAAGCAAGCAACTTATGTAGAAAGCTTATATCATGAAAGAGCATGTATGACTTTGGTAGGAATTGTTACCATTGAGGAACAACAAAGTGTTTTATCATTTTAATAAATAAAAGCTCCGATAGTCATTCTTGCTTAGAACAATATTATAGCAGCTCTTATCTTGTCATATCATGTCTCACAACTACTTAGACTTAGTTACGACATTTTCAACCCACAAAAGTGTTGAGGTTCATGGTGGTTTCTTTTCAAGCCAAGTAATCCATACTTAAATAAGTACCAAGTTGTAGACTAAGTTCTAGAGAAACATTTAGCAGAGCAACTATTCATCATTTCCATAGGAGATATTAAATTTTCATGGAATATGAGAGAGTAGAGAAAGTCTTTTTATTTTATTTTATCATATGCAGATGCAAAGCGAAAGATAAGCAAGGAAGTGCATATATATAAATGCTGAAATTAAAAACTTACCTTAGTGGGGGAGGGAACCTCCCCGAGCTTGTCTTTTGCTCAATAATTCGGCGGATGTGGATGTTGTTGCCGCCAGAAGTCCCAATACCTCTGTTGTTCTTCATGGATTGCTTGAATGTTATCGGCGGTTTGCTGGACGATGCGTGATGTTTCATCGTGCTCAACACGCAATTCACCAAGGGTGTTGGTGAGGTGATCGAATTCTTGCCGCAGCCCACGATGCTCCCTGTCTCATGTGGACGAGAAGGATGATTGTGCTCGTTGCGGGCATGATGGTCGAGGAGGCATGCTACTTGAAGTGTGCTTGGGGTCGGAAGATGCATCGTATTCCTCCTCACCAATAGCTCCTCGAGAAGGACCACCTTGCTCAAGATGAACAAAGTGTAGCCCCTCCGGAGCTCTCCTGTTTGAGCCTTTGATACTCTAGTTGGTTGAACCAGAGTCCGCTTTGCTGATCATAGGTTGTCATCGAGGGTACCAATAATGTCTCGACATGTGGTACCTCTGTTTGTACTTCCTCCTCCTGAGGGTGTTCTTCAGTTTGGAGGTTCTCCCATGTGTATCGGGCCGAACCTCCCCTCGTTCTTCTTTGGGAAGTATCCTCGGATTGGTGGGAGCATCGGGATGAGCTCCCACTCATAGCTTGCTTCATCTTCTTGAATGCGGATGTCAATGGGTTCTTCATCTTCTAGAGAGGAAGAGGGACGCAAGGGCAAGACTAGAAAGGGGTATGTGTATGTGGAGTGGATTTCTAGTTTGCCTTGTGGGGAGAAGTTTGAGCTTAGAGAAGCTTGGTGAAGACAAGAGATCTTCTTGTGGACTAGTGAGAGCAACACTACTTATCTTTAAGAACTTATCTTGAAGTAGAGAGGATAAAGCAAGGCAAAGGAGAGGCTTGATCTAGAACTGAATTCTTGTTGAGGTGTGAGGGAATGAGCTCTCCTTGCATGGGGTTTTATAGGGGAAGGAAGTGGCACCAAGGGGGTGCCATGGAGTGGTCGGCTAACCACCCCTTGGGCATGCCCTTGGGTGCCATGATCACATGTCTAGTGGATGCCTTACACAAAGCAAAAGAGCGAGAAGGAGGTGACACAAAGTGGTTGGCCATCCCTTTAAAGTAGAGATTCCACTCATACTTTTTCTAGTGCGTGGTGAAAGGTGAAAGATGTGATATGATGTGATCAAAAGCTGAGCTAAAGTAGTCAAGATTCTCCTCTTTAAACAAAGGATAGTGGGGGACAAAGGCTTGTCATGATTTGGTGGGAGGTGATTGGTGTGTTCTCTTTTTCAAAGCATGACAAAGTGAAAGTGATGGGTGTCATGATTCCCCACTTTGGACAAGGAGTAGTGGGAGACAAGGATGTGCCATGCTCAAAGTGATTGATGTACTTTAAAGCATGACAAGACAAAAGAGATGTCTCCCAAAGCAAGAATTTGAATTTTGGGAGTCCCACTATTCAAATCATGAGATGCGTGGACAAAGGATGGTGGGGGAGAAAGATGGATGAACATGTGGATCATAGGGTGGTCGGCCGACCACCCTATTCCTCCATTTTTTCCTTTTATAAAAGGGTTCTAAAGGTTTGCTAATTAACTAAGCCAAGTTAGGATGTATATAGGTGGACGGCCGACCACCTTATAGTCCCAACTTTTTTCGAATTTCAAAATTAAACTAACTCTCAAGTTTTATTTAATCTAAATTTTAGTTTTCTGAATTTTAAGTATGAACGAAATTAAAGGTTTGAACTAAATGTAAGAAGGAAAATAAAAGATAACTACCGATTTACCTTTCGGCGAAGGCTCCTTGATTTTAAGTCCTCAGAGTGGGACTCTCCTTCTTGTTCATTCCTCGGGTGCACTAGATGACTCCGGAGGCGGAGACTATGATGTGTGCACCTCTTTTGTTTTCCAAACCTGCCTTGGATTGGCGGGTTCGTCCTTCTTGAGTTCCTTGATCTTAGCCTCTGGATATTGCTTCTTCTTTCTTGGAGCTTGAACTCTTCTTTTTGGTGGTTGTGCTCTTACCTGCTTGTTCAGTTTATAACCATTGAAAGCACATTTTACCTTATGACTTGGGAATTGGAAGTGGATTTGGCCCGATCCCACGTAGATGATCGCGTTTGTGGTGTTGAGGAAGGGCCTTCCCAAAATGACGGGGACTTCCGTGTTCGTTCCCATGTCTAGGATGATGAAGTCGGTGGGGATGTATTCGTCTTGGATGTTCACCAAGATATCCATTGTGAGTCCCTCGGGAAACCTTATCGTTTGGTCTGCCATCTGCAAGCGAACACATGTGGGGACCAAAGGTCCTCCTAGCAGATTGTCATATGTTACCTTGGACATGATGTTGACACCTGATCCAAGATCACAGAAGGCGGTGTGGAACGGCTGCTTGTTGCTGGAAGCTTGAGATCTTCCCGCGAAGAGCATTGGTTTTGCCCGTCGGGAAGAACTTCTTGAGGAATGCGTTAGCACACCTCTCCCATGTAGTGGCTTCTTCTTTGTGGGCGTAGAACCATTGCTTCGCCTTTCCCAATAGCGAGAATGGGAAATACGAAGGAGAATGGCGTCAGACGCCACTCCCTTGATGGTGAACGTGCCACATAACTCCATGAAGTGCTAGAGATGAGCATTGGCATCCTCATGGGGCTTTCCGAAAACGGATTGGCCTGCACCATGTGGATCAAGGCGGGCTTCAGCTCGAAGAAGGCATCTCCGAAGTTGACGTCGGGACCCTGAGCTACGTGGGTAGCTGACGGAGCCGAGAAGTCAGAGATTGCCTTCTGGGCCATAGTTTCCTTGAGTGGTGGTGTAGAGCCTCCTTCCTTGAACGGGTTCTGGTTCAAGAGGAACCTCTGAGGGGGAACTTGACGACGTCTAGTCCTTCTCAACAGCTGCTCGGAATCTTCGAGATAGTTTCCGGGCAGTTGGAAACCGGTCATACATTGTCTAGCTTCACAAGAAAGGAAGACACAGACAGGGGTAAGCCCTATGACTAATTGATAACTAAGTTAACGAGAATCTCTGGATTCAATCTAATTAAAATTTCTTGGCTAAGTTTTCCCCGACAACGGTGCCATAAATGCTTATTGGTATTTCTTATGACTATTGGATAAATCTGCAAGCGCACAGATTATACCGTTGTAGCACTTCACCAAGCAGTATTCCGAGGTATCGTAATTTATATTATCCCAAAGGAAAGCCTTGCTAGAAATGATATTTGGATAGAGATCCTAGATAGCACCTTAACTTTAGTACCAACTAGTATAGGGGGTAAATGATATATGTGATAGGAAGGGGTTGATGAATGAAGAATCTACGATAAAGGATACTTAGAACGGACCTCAGAGACTAGCTAGGTGGAAGGACAACGAGAAGAGAACAGGGCTTCTTATGTACTTCAATATACTTAGCTAATTAACTAGTCTAGACACTATAGTTTGTCTCCTCAATACAAGTATGCTAGGAGAGGGGATAGATCAGTAGGAGGACAAAACTCCTACCGGACTGTGCCCTCTTCTTACGGGGGCCTTACCTTTTAAGAACTTGCCTAAGAACACATGATGGAATACAACGACTAGACAAGGCTGTCACCTCTAGCTAGCTACCACAAACAATCCGTGCAACAAGCGATAACCAAGGATAAGATGATGTATAAGCACCACGCTTACACACAACTTACTACTTTGACTACAATCAAATAATCAAAGCACCCTATGACAGGCAATGATCGCATACGGGAAAGGTCACAAGGATCACAGACCATGGGTGTGAAGGATATTAAAGAGCAAAAGCATATAGCAAGACTATATCTAATATAGAAATGCTCAAAGTAAATACTAAGTAAAGTAAAGTGAAAGATATATATTGAATAAGATAAAATCTTACAAAGAATAAAAGATACAAGAGCTATACCAAACTCTGCAGAAGACGACTCCAGAAATCCTGAGCACAGCTCGACTCAACTCTAACTCCCACTCTAGACTAACTCCAAGAACAATCTAAGGAATAGAGCTTGTAGGCTTCTTCTTCATGATTAGAGAGGGGGGGTGTGACCCTCTATTTATAGCAGGAGGTGGAGTAGGGGCTACTCCGGTGCCACGTCAGTGATCCAGGGCCTTCCATTCACCACCCTTGGATCCAACCGACCAAGGCATGGATGGTGGTGATCCAACACGTGGGGGAAAGTTGTGGCGGTTGGGGGAGCCCAACCGACCTAGGCGGCATTCGGTCGAATCCTCCTATGGCTAGTGGGCCCTCCTCTGTCCTCCTGGAGGTGGCCCCACTAGTCAGGGGCCAAGTGGGGGCTCGGTGGGCCCATTAGTGGTTCGGCCAAACCCCCTATGTGGGTTCTGGCCCACCTCTCCTGTCCTGAGGCTGGCCCCACTTGTCATTGATGCTCATTGCTAGTTATGAGGTTGTTGTCGCGTTTATCTCCTTGGTGTGGGTCCATGGATCCATGTGCTTTGCTTGTGAGCCGTTGAGAGGAAACACAAAGTGATCCAATGGATGGATTCCACTCTAGAGTGCCTCTCTTGGATCATGGCCGGGAGGGGAGAGCATGGTGGGCCCATAGGGTGGTCGGTCGACCCCTTATGTGGGCCCAACTGGCTCTCCTTTGCTCCATTTGTTCATTCCTACACTTAAACACTCATGGACATGTGGAACTAGTTATTTGATAAAGTATGTTCATGATGTGTTTGTTTATCCTTGATTCTTGGATTGGTCTCAATATTTTAGCTATGTAAAAGATGGTCATAATTTGTGCCAATAGCGTTCATTAGCTATGGTCCATATAATTTGCTTATTTTCATCATTTTCCTCAAGGTCCCACTTATCATGTTCAAAAGAAATTTACACACAAAGAATCAATTCTTACAGTATTTGATATGTAATAATAATTAAGATGGGTATGGTGGAAAGAAAGTATGAAAGCTTATTACCATTACGTCAACAGCTATAACAATGAATAAGTAATTTGCTTGTATACATGAATGAATTGTATATAACAATGAATTAATTAAGATACAATTATGGACAAGAGTGTATAAATTTCACTTACCTTTGCCTTCGCCCATTTCATGCAGTTCTTCAAGCCATGATTGTATTCATCAACTGGATCATTTGTGAAGTCTTCATGAAATGTTGTACCTGGTGGTACTTTCTTTGGTGTTATGTTTACAGTCAGATCGGTAATTTTAGTCCGGCTTAGAACTAATCTAACTTCGCAATCCTCATCGTGTTCTACTATCATATTACATGCATGTACCTTTTTTTCAATCTCTACTAGTTTTGCAATATTTTTACGTTCTCATTTCTTATAGTATAAGAAATCCCTCACAGAGTACCCAAAACGTCCTTTCATTGTTAGCAAGTTTCCAAAGGTGAGATCGATCCTTCTTATTTTCATTTTAATATATTCCTTTCCCTTTGATGCCCCTTGGAGGTCAAAATATAGAGACCACATTTCTTCTTGTTCTAGCATCAAATCAACCCTGACATATGTTGATTAATGGAAAGAATATGAATATAATTGCGAGCATGATAAAAATGAAAGAAAAAAACAACGTACTTATTTCAATAGTGCATATATACTGAAAAAGCAAGCCTCTAAGTTTGAAAAAATAAAAGCAAGGCTAAATCCTTGATTCCTGAACAAGAAGAAAATCAACAGTTTCAAAGAACTTATTTTGATAGAGACATGCTCACAAGTACAAGAATGAAGGATGCTGGGTGTGACCAGTGTCAGTGGTTACGTACAGATTTTGTGACTCATCAAATGGCTTGAAACCCTGGGATTTTGCACTGATATTAGAGTATTGATGATGGCCACCGGAATCTTGACGACCGTCATTGTCTGAGTCGGTGTGGTCGGAGGATCCATGGTGACTCGGCGTCCTCTCCGCGTCAGCAAAAAGCGACGTCGAGGCCCGCGACCATGATTCATCGTCGTGTTTGCTCCCAGTGGCCTCGTGTATGCTGGGGTCACCGTCGCTGAGGATGGATGACTCCGCACCATCGCCGAGGATGGATGACTCCGCGCCGTCTCCGAGGATGGATGACTCCGCGCCGTCTCCGTTGTCCCTTGACCTGTTGGGGAGGTCTCCATCTCCTTCCCTTGTAAACCCTAACTGACGGCTGCTTAGTCTGGGGAATAGATTAGTGGTGGTGCTAATTGCCATTTGGAGTGACAAGTTGAGAAGGGACGGAGATATCAGGGAGGCCGAAAAAGTTTCGGGACACAATGCGCGGGAAAAATTGTCCAGGGAGAAAGGCATCCCAAAATTTTCATTTATTTTTCATTAAATCAAAATTTAATCACATTAATAGGTAAACTAGTTCTAAAAAATGCACAAATGCACACAACATAATGGGAGGCCTCCATAATCATCCCAAAAAAGTTTCAAATGATTCGGAGAAAGTCGTACTACACATTCCCCACAAAGAAGAACATCCCTTGTTGAGTGATAAGGGTATGTGTGAGTGATGGATGACTTTGTGAGGATGTGTATCACCACTTTATCAGAATGATTTCAAATTTTTTGTACAACATTATAAATCATAATGAAGTGTCGATGCAAGTTTTCATATTTTTCTACTTACCTTATGGATTTTTTCCATTTTTTCATTAGATCAAAATTTAATCACATTAATAGGTAAACTAGTTCTAAAAATTGCACAAATGCAGACAACATAATGGGAGGCCTCCATAATCATCCCAAAAAAGTTTCAAATGATTCAGAGAAAGTCGTACTACACATTCCCCACAAGGATGAACATCTCTTGTTGAGTGACAAGGGTATGTGTGAGTGATGGATGACTTTGTGAGGATGTGCATCACCACTTTATCAGAATGATTTGAAATTTTTTGTACAACATTATAAATCACAATGAAGTGTCTATGCAAGTTTTCAAACTTTTCTACTTACCTTAGGGCTTTTTTCCATTTATTTTTCATTAAATCAAAATTTAATCACATTAATAGGCAAACTAGTTCTAAAAATTGCACAAATGCACACAACATAATGGGAGGCCTCCATAATCATCCCAAAAAAGTTTCAAATAATTCGGAGAAAGTCATACTACACATTCCCCACAAGGATGAACATCTCTTGTTGACTGACAAGGGTATGTGTGAGCGATGGATATAGTAGTAGTATATAATACTGGTAGTAGTAGTAGAGTAGTAGTAGTGGTGGTAGTAGTAGTAGTAGTATAGTAGTGGTAGTAGTAGTAGTATTAGTAGTTGTAGTAGTAGTGGTAGTAGTGGTAGTATAGGAGTAGTAGTATAGTAGTAGTATAGTAGTAGTATAGTGGTGGTAGTAGTATAGTAGTAGTAGAGACTTGTGAATTTAGAACTAAACTATTATAATACTTTCTTAAATGCAAAAATGACCCATGTAACAAATACATATATTGATTAATTGATAATACTTGGATTTCAAAACAAGGTTTAAGTTGTCATTGTTACGAAATTCAAAGTTTCAATCATTAAATCTTTCTCAAATGCAAAATTTCCCTATTTTGGACGCCAGTTACACCTGTTACGCCGCCGGCCCTTCTTCTTCCCCCGCATCCTCTCCACCGCCGCCGCGTCTCCTACACCCCGCAGCTTCTCTACCACCGACGCTTCCCTTCATCTCATCACCACCTCCACCGCAGCATCCTCGCAGCACGGACTTCCTCCCCACATCCATCACTGCATCCTCGCCGTTCCTAGGTTAGGGTTTTGCCTCCGCTCTGCTGCTTGCAATCCTCTCCTCCGCCGCCGCCTACACTGATGACGATGCCAGAGAGGCACCACTGCCAAAGGGAGGTAGGTACCGGGAGGTTCGCCCCTTCCTCCTCTGCACGGGTCATCAAGAAGAATGGCGTGGCCGCCGCCTCGGCGAGGAAGAAGTACTTGCGGCACTTAGCCGTGGCGGCAAAGAAGGGCGTAGCCGCCTCCTCCGCACCGGCGAGGAAGGGCGTGGCCGCCTCATTCGCGCCAGCGAGGAAGGGCGTAGCCACCTCCTCCGCGCCGGCGAGGAAGGGCGTGGCCGCCTCATCCTCGATGGGGAGGGAAAAGTCCTCGGCAGAGATACCATCAGCAGTTGCAAACACATGGTGAGTAAGTACCCATGTAGTTCAGTTTTGTGATGAGTGATTGCCCAACACTTGAGCGGTTCAGTTTGAGTGGCTTGATTCTAACCCTTTGTGAAAGAAAATGTGTGCCTGTCTATCGGCTTGTGGTGTGCAGGTACTATGCCTAGTGACAGTGGTCAATGGCGTGGAGAAGGTCGAGTAGAGGCTTTCCGTGCCGATGGACTGAGAGCAGTGAAGGGCGAAAGCGGGGCTCGGACTGAGGGAACATGGGCGCCAGCGGACTAGCTATGGTGGCTAGTACTTGGCACCGGCGAGTGCGAGAAGACATGGAGGTAGACCGAGTTGACCGAGTCAATATGGTGGACGCGCGAGTCGAGCGGAGGCTCAGGGGACTCGGAGTCTGACCGGGCGAAGACAAGGTGGCTCGCGTCGAGTGGTTTGGTGGTTTGGGCCACAAAACCATACACTTCGGTTTCCGAGTTTGGGCCGCAAAACTCGGGGTTCGGTAGTTGAGCTGGCGGGTTTCCTGGGTTTGGGCCTCAAAACCTAGGCGGAGCTTCCGAGGAAGCGGGGATGGCACGTGGTGGAATCCTGGAGGTTGCGTCGAGGCGACGGCAACTCCCGGCAGGAAGCGGGGCCCTCCATTCAAATGAGTGGCTGAGAGTTACCGACTTGGATTACAATGTCTTAGGGCTAGGTAATTCGGTCTTGTATCTAGGGGGCTTTGGGAAATAGCCAAAGCTCCGATAAATAGAGGATGAAGGGTTATCCTCATCCTATCTCTTGAACCCTAATCATTTGCCCGAACTCTCTCTCTCTCTACCCTCTCTCTAGTTCATGAGATCCCTAGGTTGATTTCACCAACCTCTGTAAGAACTTGAGTTTGTTGCGAGGAATCGGAGGCTGTAACCTCCGTAAGCCATGGCGGCGTTGTTTACTTGATCGTGTCTCGTGTTTTTGCTTGTGTTCTTCGTTTTTGCTTTTGCTCTCTCTTTTTCCCGAGATGAAATCTCTTTGTAGGGAGTAGCTCATGCAAATCCGTTTGAACCAAGTTCTTGGTACTCATGAGTAGCAACTTTGCACCGAAGGAATTTTCCTAAAACCTCACGAGCACACAGATCGGGCGATTTCTTTGCGGCGTACTTCGTTTTGCCTTTTCTCCCCAAATCAGAGTGTTCCTGTTTATCCTCTCCAAATTGAGCGATGATTTCTTCGTGATAGATCCCCAACTGCACAAGGATCATGCCTACAAAATTTGGTTGCAGTGGGAGTTCATTTGGTTGAGTTTTGGGAAGATTTGGAGGAGAGAAAACGATTTTCGGATTTACTGTGCAGATTTCGGGAGCGTAGGACGCTGCAGAGCTTGGCGTCCGATGGTCCGTCGGAGGCGCCGGACGCTACGTAGTGCTGACGACAGCGTCCGTTGCGATCGTCCGTCGCTGGGGCTGTTTTGGGCTGTTTTTTTGAGCGTCGGACGCTCCTGTCGGACCAGCGTCAGTCGCCCGTCGGACTCAATCCGTCGCCCTCTGTCAGCGTCCGTCGCCAGCATCCGTCACCCTTCCAACAAGGTTTTCAGGATTTTCTTCGTCGTTGTTTTGGTCGTTTCTCCCTCGTCCGGACTCTGAATTGAGTTCCGTTTGTTGCGTTGGTTTCATAATCATGCAGGGAACTTGATGAAGAACTTGTGAGACAAGTTCTAATAAGAATGTTTGGGTGAGCTCTCTTCTCTTCTCTCTAGGGTTTGAGGGCCACAGTATCGGTGTCTCGGTTTGAGTTTTTGGTTTCCGGAAGATCCGCTGTACCTCTTGGTCATCACCATAGGTATCGACCCTCTCTAGGGTCGTGATATTTCTGGTGGAGTAAGCTTGCTTGTTGGATTTGTTTTTGGGAAGAGTGGCCCGAATATTTCGATAGAAATTTGAGGCTCCCATTCACCCCCCCCCCTCTGGTTGCCGTTTCCGGTCCTTCAATTGGTATCAGTGTCGGTTAAGGATCAATCCACCATACACGGTTCTTGATCCGCGAAGGCAACTTGGAGCGAGGTGCTGGTACACCTCCTTACTTCGATGGAACCAACTTTGCCTATTGGAAGGTGCGCATGTCCGCTTACCTCCAAGGGCTTGACACGAAGTTTTCGGAGATTTGTGAGAATGAGAACTACATGGTTCTTGACGGTCGGATCACCGATGCCCATGTCACGCAGCATGCATCAAACGCAAGAGCCCGTAGCATTCTCTTCTCTTGTTTGTCTCTTCCGGAGTTTGAGCGGGCTTCGAGTCTCACTACGGTATGGGAGATCTGGCAAACACTCTTGAGATATCATGAGGGCAACCCTCAGATCAAGTCCAGACTCTTCGAGACGTACCGTAGAGAGTACAAGAACTTTGTTTAGTTGGCTGGCGAATCTATTCACGGGATGTTCACTCGCTTCCAATCTATCATGAACAAGATGCGTGCTAATCAAGCCAACTTGCCTTATGATGATCATGAGATGGCTATCAAGCTTTTGCATGCTCTTGATCGGAAGGTATGAGAGATGAAGGTGGCTGCCATTCAGGAGTCACCGGGCTATGATGCCCTGACCGTGGACGAGCTGTTCAGGAAGCTCAAGTCCTCGGAGATTAACTACCAGACCCAGGCCAATCTTCAAAACCCGTCGAAACCATCTATGGCGTTGGTTTCTGGCCCCGGCGGTACGTCTGCTTCCTCCTCTGACCCTTCACACTCTTTGTTCGCTTTGTCTTTGATTTCTGTGACAGAGGATCAAGTGGAGGCTCTTGGAGATGATGAGCTGGCTTTGGTCATCACCAAGTTCTCACGGTTTCACAACAACCGTTTGAACCGTCGGCGTGGTGGCTCAGCCAAGGGGTGCTACCGTTGTGGTGATGAGGATCACTTCATTGCAAACTGCCCTAAGAAAGCTACGGGCAACTTCACCAAGCGCAAGGACAAGCGCGAGCACCACTTCGAGGACAAGCACAAGCCCAAGGGTGGCTACCACCGAAGGTCCTCCAAGAAGGTGATCGACAAGGTGAAGGCCAAGCACCGAGCCTTCCTCACCTCCCTCAGCGACATCGATGCCTCCTCCGACGGCGGTGCTTCTTCAAGTGATGATGAGTCGAAGGGAAAGGTTGAGGACAAGCTCAATGGCCTATGCTTCTACGCCGACGCCAAGCACGGTGGCTTTTGCACCATGGCGATTGAAGAAGGCAAGGTCAGAAGGCGCAAGGAAGGCCCCGACTACGACTACGACTCCGACACACCTAAGGTACCACCCACCATCGAGTCCCTCTCTCTCAAGATTGAGTCTTTGAATGACACCTTGATGAGTGAGGATGCTTTGCTCAAGCGTGACACATGCGAGAGGAACGATTTCAAGGCTAAGTAGCTTAGCACGCTGCATGAACTAGAGCTTGCTAATGCGTCAGTGGTGGTTACTGAGGAGGTAGAGTGTGATTCTTGTGCCATCCAAATGTCTAGTCTTGTCACTCTCCAGGACAAGTATGGCACTCTACTTGAGGAGGTCAGTGAGCTGAAGGCTAGGCCTAGCTTACTTGGTGCTTGCAAGTCTTGCTTAGGCTTGCGTTCTGAGCTGGCACAGAGAGATGCTAGGATTGTTGTGCTAGAGAAGGTCAGCTCAGATAGCACTAGAGAGTCGGATCGCTTTGAGGCTTTGGATCTTGAGATCACGTTGTGCAGACACAACAAGATGCGAACCGAGGAAGAAAACACATACCTTCGGTCCATCTTGAGCTGGGTGTCTTGTTGAGAGCCGCAGTTGGGGATGATGCTTAGCCAATGCAAAAGGGCTGGCGGCACGGGAGTAGGCTTTGCTATAGGTGAGAAGGACGATAGCTTGTTTGGTAAGATCGGTGAGTGCAGTGGTTTGAGCATGAGTGAGAAACCCATCACACCTCCCAAGTTTACTAAGATCACCCCACCTAAGCCTACCAACCCCTCTGAGTTTTCTGTAAGAGATGGTGTGTTTGAAGAGCCACCCAAAACCACTCCACAGAAGCAAGTGTGGATTTGTTGACACAAAAAGCGTCAGGATCTGCGAACACCTCGGGCTATTACCCAAAGCTTGGTATCCGGAGGCGTGCTAGTCGATTTGACCAGTTAATCGACAAGGACGATAACTAGAGCAAGATCCAATCCAGACAACGGCGATGCGCCCGGATGCTGGGATGGAGGCTTGATCAGGATAACTAGAGCAGAGCTGAACGAGGCAACAGCGATGCGCCTAGATGCCAAGGCTCAGAGGTACTCCCACGCGGAACTTGCAAGGATTTGACGGAGATCAGGGTGATGCAACCCATCGAAGCTTGAAGAACTCGTTGAAAACTATAACTAATGCAAAAAGAGTAAATTGCGATAAAAAGTAGAATAAGAGTAAAATTGGTTTGTTTTATATTGGATTGATTCTTTTTCCGTAGCCCTCGGGCATGTATTTATACTCCCGCATGGAGAGTTGTACAAAGACACAACACGTATCCTTCCTAAAACAAACTCCTAATTTTAAGGAAATGGACTCGCGCAGGAGCCGGTTAACAATATTTATTTTCCTAAACAAACACGCCTATTTTAAAGGAAAATAAACGACTCATGTAAGAGTCGGACTCAAACTACAATAATAATAATACTGGTACAAAACACCAGTTTCCTTATTCTTCTCTTCGATGGAAACTTTCTATCGGCAGATCCCTTCAATCCGCGCCTTCCTTCTTTTACCACCGGTAGCCTTCTGCTGACATCAAACGCTAAGTTATGATGTACTCATCGGCACCCCATGCCCATCGGCATCGGCAATACTTCCGGATCGGTGACCTTGTACTGGTAACTGTCTTCACCAATCAGTCCCTATCGGCAATCGGCAACCACTCTTCATCGGCGGTCGACAATGACCCTTCATCGGCAATCGGCAATGTCTCCTCATCGGCAATCGGCAATGTCTCCTCATCGGCAATCAGCATCAGCAAGACTTTACCGATTAACCTTTGTCGGCAAGGATCATCTAGCCTCCATCGGCAGCGCACTTGGTCTTCCCGCAGCACTCTCATCGACAATGTTGACTCATGATTTCCCGATGCTGATAGAAAACAGCCATTGACCAGTCAAGCCTTAGCTCATTTGACACGTGCTGAAAAACGGTGTCAACACATGCCCCCCAATTTCGGAGCGTATAATACTTTACGTGCCAAAATTCTCTCCACTGTAGCCATTGCTATAGCCGTTACCTCCGAGATAAAAGCACAGTTCCCTCGATCCCCGCGCGTGGAACCGCAATTTAATAATAAAATCTCTCGATTGTAGCACAAACAGCTGCAGATCACCTCGACCACCGTGCGTATCTACCGCGGACCTCTCCACATTCCTGCACAGTGTGAAACGGAACCCCAAAATGCCCCTGAGTAAGCTTATAAAAGTTACCGGGATCCACACTGCTTTTTACCCGAGTCCATTTTCACTTTTACACTCCCCGCCTTCATCTTCAACCTCCGGCACCTCCGAAGAACACGAGCTCAAGCAACAGTCCTCCGCAATCCAAGGACGAACCGCAAGCACTCCCTCGACTCCAATGGCGATCCAAGTCGACATCCCCAAGGTGAGACCTATTTTCTTCCTAATCCAACCTTCTGCTGGTTCTTTTCTCGCACAAATCTGGATTTATCCCCGTTTCTTTTCTGATTTTTTCCCCTTCTTTCCTTCGAACCCAAGGAACTGTACAACAAGGTAGTGATCCCGCTTGCTGGTTCCAAATTTAGCTGCTTAGGCCCCATGGGCAATCCAGACCCCACCTTCATAATCAACGCAGAAACCAACCGAGTGCCCTTCAGATCCGAATGTTTCGGCTTAGGATTATGGAAAGATGCTTTCCGATCATGGCCCAAACCCACCAAGGGGTGGAAGAACTGGTAGCTTAGAGTAGCCAGGGCACAACAGGTGTACTGGCAAGAACGCAGCTTGGATCAGTGCATCAGGCTTTCAATTGCCGATATGGAAAAGAACCAGAATATGCTGATGGTAGCTTCATACTTCTGGTCCGATAGCATGAATGCCTTCCTTTTTAGGCATGGACCAGCCACCCCAACCCTTGCCGATGTCCACATGTTGACCGGCCTGGATATCACCTCTGCCGATACCTTCACCCTTTTCAACAGAAAAGCTGAGTACAAGGTGAACACCCGGAACATTGGCGGTTGGACAGGTTACATCAATGAGTACCGGAAAACCGGATCGGTAAACCAGCGGGAGCACGCCATTTTCCTGAACATGTGGTTGGAAAAGTTCGTCTTCTGCGGCAAAACCGTCGGACCGACCACCATGCACCTCCCTGCAGCCGAACTACTTGCCGATGGAACAAGGCTTCCGCTGGGCAGATACCTTCTTGGAGCAGTATACCGCCTTCTACACCAAGTATCTCAGAAGTTACTGCTAGGTGAACCCATCGGCAACCTTGGGGGTCCCTGGTGGTTTATTAACATGTGGCTGAACGCCCATATGCAGAAAGTGTTTCAGTTTGACCTGTTTGCCCAACAATTCCCGAGGGATATATCGGAAGATCATCAGTATAGGGATGACGAATCGGCAACTCGCCCTCCACTCAATTTTGGAGAGGCTGTCATAGTGCTGCCAGGGACTGATGCCGATGTAGAGCAGTTCGGCGCATTTTTTCAGAAGTTATATAATGGACTTTCCTCCACAGAACGGCTCTGGTGGCCATATACCGATGAACACAATCAGTTCCCGCTGCTATTCAACCTTACCGATGGGAACGTGCCTGAGAACCAAGCAATTATGAAGGCCAGCATCACTCCCCGAGCTATTCCAGTTAACATCTTTGGATCTAGGAAAAATACTTCTCCATCTTATGAGTTCTACTACCCATCGGTAGCAGCAAGACAACAAGCATTTGGCCAACTACCAATCAAACTCTGCTACTCCAAAGTAGTAAGGCCCAAGCAGACAATTTCCAGTGCTCTAGACTAGAACAAGGTCATCAATCTTCCTCCTGATGCCGATATATCAGACATTGACTTGTCCTCCTTGTCACCAACCTCCTTTATCACGAATGAGTACAAGTCCTGGTGGCAAGAATGGAGGTGTCAGCTGTTTGCCAAGTCATCGCATTATTATCGGCACATGATTGACGTCGATCACATCGTCCCCGATGATGCAGTAAGTCCTTTATCCCGATGTGTTCCTTATTACTTTACTCCCATCATCGGTACTTAACCCTTTTGCGCTTGATAGGCCGATGATCCAATAACTGCAATGAGCAACAGTGGCAGACCCTTCAATCTTCGGATAATGGGTCCCATATCAATCATTGGCAACAAAGCTCCTTCGCTAGCTGCCTTCATGCCTCAACAGGTACTTACGCCAACACCTGCAAAAGTCAAGGCTACATCGGCCGCTGCTGTTGCCCTGACGCGGGTTCATGCAGTAAACCCATCTTTACCCGTACCGATTACATATTGTTTCATCGGCAACAGTTTATTTTGTATAACTTGCTTTATATTTTCAGGCATTGTGGTCATCGGCAGCTGCTTCCAGCAGGCAAGCACCTTTAAGTCCGGCTGCCGATGCCCCCCAGTCCTCATCCAAACAGGTAGGATCTCCTGCCGTCGCGCCAATGAAAAAGAGGCGTCTAAGGCTGGCTTCTCCGTCTTCGCCATCGGTCCTACCTGCACCATCAATTACCGATACGCCACCAGCAGGATTGTCATTGGCTGCAGTTGCTCCACCAACCGCCGGCGCGTCATCGGCAGAACCTCCATCGGCTCCTGTGTCTGATCAACCGATGGACGACGTCCCAGATCAAGAAGCAACTCCACCTGCTACAACAACGGAGGTAGCGTCGCCATCGGCACCATCGGCCGGACTCCCTGATGAAGAGACAACTCCACCCGCCGTAGTAGCGGAGGCAACATCGGCATCGGCACCGTCGGCCGAAGTTCCCGATGAGAGAGCGGCGGTGCCGCCACAAGAACCGGCCACCACATCGGAAGCGACGCCGGCAATAACACCACCAGCACCAGCGGCGTCGGCTGCTTCTCTAGCAGAGGCCCAGTCATCGGCATCTGCTGCCGATGCCCAAGATGAAGCTGGACCATCCAGTATGCCAAGTTCTAGGCAAGAGATCCACTTCAAGACAGTAAGTCAATCACCCTAAGCTCATAGTATTATCTTACGATCGACATATTTTAACCTCCCTGTTTCCAGGCCCAAGACACTCTGGACAGTCTCTTCTCC
The DNA here is from genome assembly GCA_022036555.1 of Microstegium vimineum. Taxonomy (NCBI): domain Eukaryota; kingdom Viridiplantae; phylum Streptophyta; class Magnoliopsida; order Poales; family Poaceae; genus Microstegium; species Microstegium vimineum. The sequence continues at coordinate 22,063,844 of CM039128.1, read as the reverse complement.
TTCAGTCTTAACCTCCAGAACGAAGATGAACGCCAAGGCCCCGTTCGAGCGGACAGCTTGTTCTCCTTCGCAATCGACATCCCCGAAGACGATGAGGAGGAGGAGAGTTCTGTCCCAACTCTATCGGCAGAAATCAAAACCAAGCTTGAAGCATTGCTTTCCCTGCTGCTGCAAGACACATCCCAACTCATTCAGGACTCATCGGCAGCAAGGATTGCTTTCAAGGATATCCAAGGCTATCTCCCTGCCGATATGGCAGAATCCTTTTCTAGGCAACCTTCCTCGACAGCAAACAAATCCAGTACCAGAGGCTTTCCCATCGCATTGCCGATAGGGCTGCCCAATCCAAGAGCGAGGAAGAAAAGCTCAAGTTCAAAAACATTGCCGATGAAAAGCACAAGGGTATCGGCCAAGCAGAAGTCTCCATCAACGACCTCGATCAAGAAATCACCCGGCTATCGGCCAAGAAAGAAGAGTTGTTGGCCGAGTTACAAAAGGTCGAGGAGGATCTGACTGCAGCCAACCAGCAGAAAACCCAATTATCCGATACCATCAGGGTTCTGCGGCAAGAAAGGGACCAGAATGCCCGACAAGCCATCTTGTGGAAGAAGAAGATCAAGCCGGTCGAGGGCTCTGCCGATGCCGACGCCAAGGAGATGGACGAGATAGAACAGATTCGCCTGCGTGCGATATTAGCCATTCACTCCTTGTTGTAATCCATTTGTTGTATCGGCAAATATAATTCTGATACTTGATTTTGACTTGTAACATAATGTCAGTACGTTTTTACCGATGCTTATATAATTTTTCTTTCATCGGCATTCAACTGAGCACTACGCATCTACCCATATACTAGGGTAATACTTCTTTAGATATTTGTCGTTGATCGCTCTAGAAAATGCAACTCCTTCGAGAGTTTCTAAAATGTAAGCACTGCCAGGAGCAGACTGTCTTACCCGATAAGGACCCTCCCAATTAGGGGACCATTTTCCAAATTTAGAGCTTTTAGTCCCGATCGGTAAAATTAACTTCCATACCAGATTGCCATCGGCAAACTCCTTTGCCTTTACTTTCTTGTCATACCATCTGACAACCCTCTTCTTATTCTCTTCAATGCTAATCAATGCCCTCAACCGATGACCTGCCAAATCTTCTAACTCATCTTTCATCAGAGTAGCATAATCATCGGTCGTCAGTTGATCTTGAAAAGATAATCGCCTAGAACCAGCTTTGACTTCCCAAGGCAGGACAGCATCGTGTCCATAAACTAACTTATACGGCGAGACCTTGGTTGCACCATGACAAGTCATCCGATATGACCACAAGGCTTCGTTTAACACCACATGCCACCTTCTAGGGTTTTCTTCAATCTTGCGCTTTATAAGTTTAATGACTCCTTTATTAGTCGCTTCAGCTTGACCATTAGCTTGAGCATAATAAGGAGAAGAGTTTAACACCTTGAAACCCATGCTAGCAGCAAACTCATCAAACTCTCCCGATGTGAACATGGTTCCTTGATCGGTAGTAATAGTTTGAGGAATGCCGAATCGGTAAATAATGTGTTCTTTAACGAAATCCACCATGTTTGCTGATGTCACCTTCTTTAAAGGGATTGCCTCGACCCACTTAGTAAAATAATCGGTAGCAACAAGTATGAACTTATGCCCCTTGCTTGATGGTGGATAAATTTGGCCGATGAGATCAATAGCCCATCCTCTGAACGGCCAAGGCTTAATTATAGGATTCATTGCCGATGCAGGTGCCCTTTGTACATTACCAAACTTCTGACAGTCCTGGCACCCCTTGAAATAATTGAAACAATCTTCAAGGATTGTCGGCCAATAATACCCATTTCGCCTAATCATCCACTTCATTTTGAATGCCAATTGATGCGCTCCACATACACCTTCATGGATCTCACCCATCAACTCTTTCGATTCCTCTTTGCCGAGACATCTAAGCAAAACTCCATCAATCATCCAATAATACAACTCATCGTCGAGGAGCACATACTTAGTAGCTTGGAACCTTAGACGCCTTTCAACTTTCCTAGATGGATCCCTCAAGTAATCGGCAATCTCCTTTCTCCAGTCATCGGCAACTGTTACCGACGTGGCGACTTCTTGAATCGGCTGATACCCCGAAGCATTCTGTGCCAACCGATTGGCCTCTTCATTATGCAACCTCGGAATGTGCTCGAGGTGATACTCTTTGAATTCTCTTAACAACTGCAAACACCGTTCATGGGCTGCAATCAAAACTTCACTTCGGCATTCATATGTCCCGATTAATTGGTTAATCACCAACATGGAATCACCGAAGATTTCAATAGCATCGGCACGTACCTCCCTGAGTAATTCCAACCCCTTAAGTAGAGCCTGGTACTCAGCCTGATTGTTTGTTGAAGTAGCAACAATCGGCAACGAGATTTCATACTTCTGCCCTCGGGGTGAAATCAAGAGAATACCGATACCTGCTCCATCCTTGCACATAGACCCATCAAAGAATAAAGTCCAAGGAGCAATCTCAACAGAGCTCACCATGTTACAATGCTGAGTAACAAAATCGGCCATTACCTAATCCTTGACAGCCTTAGCCGATTCATACCTTAGGTCAAACTCCAAAAGTGCCAAAATCCACTTACCGATTCGTCCACTCAAGATCGGCATTGATAACATGTACTTAACCACATCATCTTTGCAGATAACAGTGCATTCAGCCGATAGTAAATAATGCCTTAATTTAATGCAAGAGAAATATAAACATAAGCACAATCTCTCTATGGCCGAATACTTGGTTTCGGCATCCACCAACCTTCGGCTCAGGTAATATACTACACGTTCCTTCCCTTCAAACTCTTGAATTAAGGCTGGTCCGATAACACCGTCATCGGTAGACAAATATAACCTGAAAGGCTTCCCGTGTTCAGGTGGAACCAAGACTGGAGGATTCACCAAGTATTTCTTAATCTCCTCTAAGGCTGATTGCTGCTCTTCTTCCCATATAAATTCTTGATCGGCTTTCAACTTTAACAGGGGGCTAAGGATTTAATCTTACCAGATAGATTAGATATAAACCTTATGATGAAATTAATCTTGCCGATCAAAGACTGCAACTCAGTCTTGTTCGTAGGAGCAACTACCTTGTTAATTGCATCAATAGACTTCCTACCGATTTCGATGCCTCTCTGATGCACCATGAAACCCAGAAACTGCCCTGCCGACACGCCAAATGCACACTTGTTAGGATTCATCTTTAACCCATGCTCCCTTGTGCACTCCAATATTTTCCGCAAATCGGCAAGATGCTTCTTGAAGCCTCCGGACTTAACCACCACGTCATCAATGTAGATTTCAACTATTGTGCCGATATACTTATGGAAGATAAAATTCATTGCTCTTTGATAAGTAGCACCAGCATTCTTCAAGCCAAAAGTCATGACTACCCATTCAAATAAGCCAACGTGACCCGGACATCGGAAAGCAGTCTTGGATATGTCTTCTTCAGCCATGAATATTTGATTATACCCAGCATTACCATCCATGAAGCTAATAATTTGATGTCCAGCAGCAGCATCGATCAGTAGATCGGCAACGGGCATCGGGTAGCCATCCATCGGCATAGCCTTGTTAAGATTCCTGAAATCAATGCAAACACAAAGTTTTCCATTCTTTTTATACACAGGAACCACATTAGAAATCCAATCGGCATATCAGCATTGCCGAATAAATCCAGCTTTGATTAACTTTGTAATATCAGCCTTGACGTTGAGTAAAATAGTAGGATTGCATCGGCGCGCAGGTTGCCGATGTGGCTGGAAACCAGACTTGATGGGTAACCGATGTTCAACTATTGATCGGTCTAAACCAGGCATCTCTGTATAATCCCAAGCAAAACAATCTTTATTCTCTTTTAATAAATTGATTAACTGCTGCTTACATCGGGAATCTAACTTAGCACTAATAAAGGTAGGCCTAGGTTTACTACCATCGCCGATGTCGACCTCGAGTAAGTCATCGGCAGACGTGAAGCCCTGCCCCAGCTTTCCGTCATCAGCGAACCGATCCATTAAAACTCTTCTTCAGGACCGACTGCTTGGATCGGTTTGATGCGGTACTCGGCAACTTTAAGGAACTCCTTGTCCCAGGCTTCTCCAGATATGCACCTGGTCTGCTCATAAGTTTCTAATTCTGCCGATGCAACAGTAGATGGGGATTCACTTTGGACGACTTCAATTCTGTCCCCGATCCACTGTACCAGACTTTGATGCATAGTAGAAGGAATACAGCAATTGGCATGGATCCAATCCCTTCCTAGTAGCAAGTTGTAGGTGCCTTTGCCGCTGATCACAAAGAATGTTGTCAGCAAAGTTTTGCTACCGATGGTCAAGTCAACACATATGGCTCCCATAGCTGTCGACACATTGCCCTCGAAGTCCTTAAGCTTCATGTCGGTCTTGACTAAGTCCTGGTCGCCTTTCCAAGCTTTCTGAACATGACATATGGCATTATATTGATCGACGCACCGCCATCCACCAGTATCTTTGTCATCGGCTGTCCATCCACTTTGCCCTTAACAAACAAAGCCCTCAGATGCTGCCTCTCATCATCGGCTGGCTTTCCAAAGACAGCTATCATTGGATCCAATACCAATTGTGCCATATCGGCAGTCTCTTCGTCATCACTGACGGGTGCCATGAACTCCATCGGCAACATGACAACCATGTTTATGTCTGTCGATGGGTCCCTGTCCTTGCGTTTTGGCCTCCATTGCTTCTCCCTTGAGGGTTCTGCATCGTCGTACAGGTCATCACGGCGTTGGCGCTGAATCCTTCTCTTCTGGGTCTTGGTCAAACCCTTAGGGCACCACGGAGGAAGCTTGGTCTTCCAGACGGGCTGGTGCTGCTTTCCACCCCTTACGTCGGCACTTCTTCCGATGTTGGGATCCCTGGAGAATATCTCTTCGTTGGGTACTCTTGCATTGGCCAACTCCTCCAGCTCCCTTTGATCAACACGTCTGCCAAGCCTGTTATGGGCACTGAGCTTGCCCCCCAGTCGGTCATGTGCCGATCTATTTTCTCTGAGTGGCTTGGCGCATTTGGGAGCCTGATCATCCAAGCAAGGTCTCTTACCTGACCGATCGGTAGCGTAATACCCATTGCACTCTGGACAGTTATCGGCTGTGGGCAGCTTGATGCCCTCTTCCCAATAGTGAACGAAGAAGGGACACTTCTAATGGTCTTTATGCCGAAGCCACTCCCGATGCTCTTCTTCTTCTTCTTGCTCTTCACGTGATTGCCGATGATCTCGCCTTGGCTGCTTGTGCGTGATTACAACTCCAGGAGCCCTGTTAGCACTACTACCTTCATCGGCAATCTTCTTACTCTTCCTGTCATCGGCAAACCTTCTTGCGTCGCACTCAGGTACTTGATGGTTGGGGTCTACCGATTCCCTTTTCCTAGCAGCTTCCGACGTCAGCACTTTGGTTTTTTCACTAATTTCCACCATGTTGTTTGGGAATGGGTGCTGATCTATTTTCATCGGTCTCTGGACTTTAGAGTTTTCAAACTTAATACGCCCCGATTCAATCTCTGACTGCAACTGCTGCCTGAATACTTTGCAGTCATTGGTACTGTGTGAGGTTGCATTATGCCACTTGCAGTACCTAATCTTCTTGAGCTCTTCAGCCAACGGAATCACTTGGTTGGGCGCCAACTTGATTCGCCCTTCTTGCAGCAATAAGTCAAACATCCTATCGGCCTTGGTGATGTCGAAGGTGAACCTTTCAGTCTCCATTTGGCCGAACGGACAAGACACAGGCTTCTTATCCTTCACCCATTCGGCTGCATCGACATTCAGCTCTTCATCCGATCTAGAGTCTTCTTCTTTCCTGATGAAGGTCACCATCTTGTTCCAAGTCTTCCTAGGTTCAAAGGCTTTGATATCTTGATCGGCAATCCTTTGTACCAGATGACTTAGGCTTTCAAACTCCTGGGACGCATATTTGTCCTTGATGTGCGGCAGTAATCCTTGGAAGGCCAAATCTGCCAGTTGCCGATCATCAAGCACTAGACTGTAGCACTTGTTCTTCACGTCCCGTAGCCTTTGCACAAAGCTTTCTACCGATTCATCGTTGCGTTGCCTCATTTTTACCAAATCGGTAAGCTTTTTCTCATGTATGCCAGCGAAGAAGTATTTGTGAAATTGCCTCTCTAGATCGGCCCATGTAATTATAGAATTTGGAGGCAACGATATGAACCATGTGAATGCCGATCCAGACAATGACGAATAGAACAATCTCACCCTTAACTCCTCCCTGCTGGCAGCTTCCCCGCAGTGGATAATGAAGCGGTTGATGTGCTCCATTGTTGACGTGTCGTCTTGGCCGGAGAACTTGGTAAAATCGGGCACTTTGTACCGATTTGGGAGGGGAATCAAGTCATATGCAGGAGGATACGGAGTCTGATAAGAGTACGTATTGACCTTGGGTTTAATGCCAAATTGTTCTTTCATATCTTCGGCAATCTTAACGACTCAATATGCATCCTGCTCTTGCCGACTCATTGGCTGGTTGTTGACTGGTGGAGCCGGCTGATGCGCCTCTTGAAGATGATGTGGAGTAGTCACAGGCGCAACACCAGTCATCTGAACACTATGCATCGGTTGACTTACCGATGGATAGTTTTGCACACTTGGCGGATTAGGCTAATTCCCTGTATTCATCGGTTGCTGTACCGATGGTCCGCTCTGAGCATGCACTGGGCCTCCATAATGATACATTGGCACGCCAGGCTGCTGAGCTGGCGGCTGGTTGACCCATCCAGGATTATAAAGCATCAGCATATGACTTACCGATGGATGATAGCTGACCGGAGCGTGTGGCTCTTGTATTCTGGAGCAATCAATCACTAGATTACCTTGGGGAACTAGCACCCCAGCTTGAGAATTTGCCACCAGAGGTTGACTGCCAGCTGTCATAATGTGTTGCATCGGCACAGAGCTTGCCGATGGTGGCATCAGAGGTACTTTAGGGATTACTTGAAGATCATCTGATAGCACTTGTACAATTGGAGCAGGCGCAGAGTTGTGCATCATAGGGGCCATCGGCTGTGACTGCGTTGCCGATGCCGTAGAGTTCCTCCAAGCTGAACTATCTCCCTGCACCAGATTAGAACCAGCATATAGATTCGGGGGCATACCATATCCCCACCAATTAGCAGGGGCTGGTCCTGAAATTGCCGATGCCACTGGGTCTGTGTTGAGCTCGGTGACGCTGCTAGGGTTCAGTCTTGGCGATGTAGCCGCATCGGCAGATGGTTCCACAGGAGTGGAAGACGCCATTGGTACTGCCGATGGGCTTATAGATGCCGATCCAGGTTGATGGTACGCTGGACCAACATATCGCGGTGCATGTCCTTTGAATGATTGCGTAACGGCATTGTAGACAGTATTGGACAGCACGTTGGAGTGGCTAATTAATGCTTGACTTACAGCAGCATTAACCATCTCATGTAGCTTACCAGGATTGGCGTCGTACGTGACCTGTCGTGGCAACGGGGGATCTTGCTTCTGGATTGCTTCGCCGCTCCTGCTGAGGCTGAAGGACTTCAGATATAATTGTTTATACTCCTCCATAGCCCGCTCCATGGCCTGCTTCTGATCATCTTTCAGATTGGCCTCAGAGACTTCAATGACGTTCCTCTGGTTAACATCGGCATGATCGCCCATGACAGATGTGTAGATTTGTATAATCGGGTCCCACCGAGCGTGCCAAAAAAGGTGTTGACACAAAAAGCATCAGGATCTGCGAACACCTCGGGCTATTACCCAAAGCTCGGTATCCGGAGGCGTGCTAGTCGATTTGACCAGTTAATCGACAAGGATGATAACTAGAGCAAGATCCAATCTAGACAACGGCGATGCACCCGGATGCTGGGATTGAGGCTTGATCAGGATAACTAGAGCAGAGCTGAACGAGGCAACAGCGATGCGCCCGGATGCCAAGGCTCAGAGGTACTCCCACGCGGAACTTGCAAGGATTTGATGGAGATCAGGGTGATGTAGCCCGTCGAAGCTTGAAGAACTCATTGAAAAACTATAACTAATGCAAAAAGAGTAAATTGCGATAAAAAGTAGAATAAGAGTAAAATTGGTTTGTTTTATATTAGATTGATTCTTTTTCCGTAGCCCTCGGGCATGTATTTATACTCCCGCATGGAGAGTTGTACAAAGACACGACACGTATCCTTCCTAAAACAAACTCCTAATTTTAAGGAAACTGAATCGCACAGGAGCCGGATAACAATATTTATTTTCCTAAACAAACACGCCTATTTTAAAGGAAAATAAACGACTCATGCAAGAGTCGGACTCAAACTACTATAATAATAATACTGATACAAAACACCAGTTTCCTTATTCTTCTCTTCAATGGAAACTTTCCATCGACAGATCCCTTCAATCCGCGCCTTCCTTCTTTGACCACCGGTAGCCTTCTGCTGACATCAAACGCTAAGTTATGATGTACTCATCGGCACCCCATGCCCATCGGCATCGGCAATACTTCCCGATCGGCGACCTTGTACTGGTAACTGTCTTCACCAATCAGTCCCTATCGGCAATCGGCAACCACTCTTCATCGGCGGTCGGCAATGACCCTTCATCGGCAATCGGCAATGTCTCCTCATCGGCAATCGGCAATGTCTTCTCATCGGCAATCAGCATCAGCAAGACTTCACTGATTAACATTTGTCGGCAAGGATCATCCAGCCTCCATCGGCAGCGCACTTGGTCTTCCCGCAGCACTCTCATCGACAATGTTGACTCATGATTTCCCGATGCCGATAGAAAACAATTGTTGACCAGTCAAGCCTTAGCTCATTTGACACGTGTTGAAAAACAGTGTCAACAGTATTGCCAAACCAAACCATCTTCGCAACCCACTTGAGACACTGCCAGACATCTCTAGTGATCTCGTTCCTAAGAAATCTAGAGCCACCCAACCCAACAAGAGAGTGCCTACCAAGAGAGTGGTGAGGTACCATTGTGAGTATTGTGAGCGGGATGGGCATTTGGCTGAGTTTTGCTATAGGAGGAAGAGAGATGATTGGAGGCAGGTTGAGTTGAACAACCGGGACATGTACCACCCATGAGTTGGGGTACGTGAACCGGAAGTTCAGAGGCGCACTTCTAGGCCTAGAGGTACAATGCCTCAAGGTGCTAGACCTTAGGAGGTGAGACCACGCGGTGGTCATGCCCGGTGGGGTACCGGTCGTGACTCATACGACTACGGGCCTCGTGGCAGTGGCTTTACTCCTCCCTTACTTAGCAGACCACGTTTTCCCTATCGTGGTGATCGCTATCCTCCCATGGGACAGGAGATGTTTGGTTTTTCTCCTAACCCATTCTTTGGGCAAATGGGACAACACTGGTATCCTTCACAGTTTACTAACCCAGTGTTGCACCGTTTGCTCACCCTATGTCTTTTTATTGATGTAGGAAGGAGGACTAGAGGAGACTTGGCTTGTGGATTCCGGATGCTCACGCCATATGACCGGAAGTGCCAACTAGTTCTCCAGCCTCGACCCCGTGCACCACACCAAGTATATAACATTCAGGGACAAGAGTAAAGGTAAGGTTGTCTCCCGAGGGTCGATCTGAGTGAACTCTTCTTTTGTCCTCAACGATGTTGCGTTGGTTGCGAATTTGCATTTTAACCTTCTTTCGGTTTTGCAACTCCTTGATGACGGCTTTGAAGTGAGTTTCAAGCCTAATCTCTCTCAGATTTTGGACTCTCGTGGTGAGCTTGTTTGCCGGATTTTACCTTTCAGGAAGGTTTTTCATGCGGATTTTTCTATCTCTTTTGGACCTTCTCGTTGTCTTCTTGCCGGTTCTTCCTCCAAGCTTTGGAAGTGGCATAGGAGATTGGGACACTTGAGTTTCGACTTGCTTGCAAGGCTTAGCTCAATGGACCTTATCCAAGGATTGCCAAAGCTGAAGTTCAAGAAGGATTTGGTTTGCCATCCTTGCAAGCATGGCAAGATGGTTGCTGCTTCCCATCCTCCTCTGACTGAGATCATGACCACTCGACCTAGCGAGCTCTTACAGATGGACACAGTTGGTCCAGCTTGGGTCAGATCGGAGGGAGGGAAGTGGTATGTTGTTGTAGTCGTTGATGACTACTCAAGGTACTGATGGGTGTTCTCTTTGGAGAGTAAAGATGAGGCTTTTCCACTTGTTCGAGATCTGATTTTGAGATTGCAAAATGAGCTACCTAAGAATGCCATGAGAGCTCTCCGTAGTGCAATGGCAGAGAATTCAAGAATGGTCAGTTTGCAACTCTTTGCTATTCTTTGGGTCTTGATCACCAATTTTCCTCTCCTCACACTCCCCAGCAGAACGGTGTTGTTGAGCGCAAGAATCGGACCCTTGTTGAGATGGCCAGGACGATGCTCGATGAGCATAGGACTCCAACGTGGTATTGGGCCGATGCACTCAGCTCTGCTTGCTATGTTTCCAATCGCATTTTTCTCCGAGCTTTCAAGAAAAAGAACTCTTATGAGCTGCGATTTGGGAGACCACCCAAGTTAAGTCACCTACGGGTGTTTGGGTGCAAGTGTTTTATCCACAAGAAGGGCGGTAAGTTGGATAAATTTGAGTCTCGGTCTTCTGACGGTATCTTTCTTGGTTATTCTACTCACTCTTGTGCTTATCATGCACTTAACCTTGAGACTAACTGAGTGATGGAGACTTGTGAGATTACTTTCGATGAAACTATGCCCTGTGTTTCCACTGCTTTTGAGCTTGCAGGTGATGATGAGGTGAACACTAGCATTTTTGTGGAGGAGGAGCAGGATGATGCCGATTGGGGTGATCCCGAGCCAACTCCACTGGCTGCCCCCATCGACCTGCGATGTCTACTTCGGCTCACGGTCTCGACCCGACTACTTCCTCTACATGGGGGCCGTTCGAGCAGCTTCCTCAGTCCATGCCCATTGCACCTGAGGGAGCTCCAGCTGCTTTTGAGGGGGAGGCCACTTCGTCCAGGCAGGCTCCCCGGCACATCCAGCGACAGCACCCGCCGGAGAACATCATCGGCGACATTGACCGTCGAGTCACGCGGTCCAGGTCCTATATCTCTCACTTTGCTCATTCGGCTTTTGTCGCTTCTTTTGAGCCCGAGATGTTGGACATGCTTTGATGGATCCGGATTGGGTTAATGCCATGCATGAGGAGTTAGAAAACTTTGAGCGAAACTGCGTTTGGGTCTTAGTTCCTCCACCACCTAGTTGCCACCACATAGGTACCAAATGGTTTTCAAAAATAAACAAAGTCAGGATGGGGTGGTAGTGCGCAACAAGGCTAGGTTGGTAGCTCAAGGCTTTTGTCAAAAGGAGGGAATAGGCTATGAGGAAACCTTTGCTCACGTAGCTCTTTTAGAAGCCATTAGAATCCTTCTAGCTTTTGCGGCTTCTAAGGGTTTTAAACTTTTTCAAATGGATGTTAAAAGTGCTTTCCTAAATGGCTACATAGAGGAGGAAGTTTATGTTAAACAACCTCCCGGTTTCGAAAATCCCAAGTTTCCAAACCATGTTTTTAAACTTCACAAAGCTTTGTATGGTTTGAAACAAGCACCTAGAGCATGGTATGATAGGCTAAAAACCTTTTTCCTTGCTAAGGGTTTTAAAATGGGATCGGTAGATAAGACGTTGTTTCTCCTCAAGCAAGGCAAAGACACTCTCCTTGTCCAAATATACGTGGATGATATCATCTTTGGTGGTTCTTCTCATGATCTTGTTGCCAAGTTTGCAGATATTATGAGTAGGTAATTTGAGATGAGTATGATGGGAGAGTTGACCTTCTTTCTCGGGTTGCAAATCAAGCAAACCCGGGAAGGGACGTTTGTGCACCAAGGCAAGTACACAAAGGATATCTTGAAGAAGTTTGACATGGGTGAGGCAAAGCCCCTCTCGACTCCCATGTCGACTACGACTACCTTAGAGGCAGACGAGGAAGGAGAGGCGGTGGATCAGACGGAGTACCGAAGCATGATCGGGTCGCTTCTGTACTTGACAGCGACTCGGCCGGACATTCAGTTCGCCGTTTGCATGTGTGCATGCTTTCAGGCGTCCCCATAGACTCCGCGCAAGCAGGCGGTGAAACGCATCATGAGGTACTTGCGCTTCACTCCTGAATTTATACTTTGGTTTTCCACCTCTTCTTCTCTTGAGCTTTGTGGTTATTCTGACGCCGACTTTGCCGGTTGTCGACTTGATCGGAAGTCCACTTCTGGGACTTGCCAGTTTCTCGGCTCTTCTTTGGTTTCTTGGTCTTCTCGCAAACAGTCTAGCGTGGCACAATCGACGTGCGAAGCTAAGTACGTTGTCATGGCTAGTTGTTGGTTGCAGTTGATTTGGATGATTGCCACTTTGAGAGATTTCGGTCTTGAGCTTACTAAGGTGCCTCTGCTGTGTGATAGCATCAGTGCGATTAGTGTGGTCAAAAATCCCGTGCTTCATTCAAAGACCAAGCACATTGAGGTCCGCTTTCATTTCTTGCGAGATCATTAAGAGAAGGGCGACATTGACCTCCAGCATGTCGAGACCCACAACCAGCTTGCGGATATTCTTACAAAGCCGTTGGATCAAGCTATGTTTTCTCGCCTTCGGGGCGAGTTGGGTGTTTGCTTTCCTTTTTAGAGGAGGAAAGTTTTGTGTTTCATAGTTCTTTTTGGTTCTTTTTGTCTTTTCTTTGTCCTTCTAATTGGTGTCTTGTTAGTGTTAGTTGCATCTCATTTGCATTTGTGACATAGTTCATTTCAAGCTTCATACTTATAGCCAATATAATGAATATATGCTCTGTTTGAGGTGCTTTATGTGTCTATGGTGTTGCCTAAGTTAGAATCTTTTTGATCTATATGATATGGAATAGATCTAAGTTAGAAAAGCTTTAAAACTGAATTTAAATTCCCCATGTCACCTCTGAAATGACACTAGCATGTGTAGGCTTTTGAAGATCCTTCTTGGCTATCTTGTATATAGCTTGTAACTATGACTCTTCATTGTTTCATTCACTACCTTTGAGCACCATGATTAATATCTAAAATGAAATTGCTCTCTGTTTTGTGAATTGGAAAGATCGAGTTGGGTTTGCATTGTGAGCACTTCACCGTGTGTTCGAGACTGCTTCTCATATGGGTTGATACTTGAGCGGTGTCGTGTATGACCAAAAACCGGTGTGTCAAGTCCTTTGACTTCGCCTGGTTGGTAAGCAGTGGCATCACCTTGCTTACAACCACTCGCATACAACTTGTAATGTGCCTAAAACTAAAATTGGCTACAAAACTCTGAAATTTGGAAAATTCATTCAGTTGGGTCATTGGCTTGTTGTATGAACTTTGCTAGGGATAGTTCTACTTGCTATACATGAGATTGCTTTGAGATAGATCATATCTTGTTTGCCATGTTTAGTTGTCTCTAGGAGGTGATACCCTTTTCTCTGTTCTCATATGATATGCTCTCTAAAATAGCTTCTAAAGTGATCTAAAGCTCAACTTGAGTCTTTGTTGGGCACGAAGAGCTTTTCCTATTCTCACAGGATCACATCACTTAGAGCATCTATTCATTGTCTTAGCTCTAAGTATGAAGCTTTTGCACTCATTTTGCATTTCATGGCATTTGTAGCCGGATCTTGAGTTGATGATGTTTGATGAGCTACATGTGTCAACAAGGGGGAGAAGTGTGCATTTCAATCATATTCAACATTCATATTCAACCAAGGGGGAGAAAATAGTGCATTTTCATACTTGCATTATATAAGGGGGAGTGGTATCTCTTTTGCGTACTTGGCTCGTTTCACCCTTTCTTGGTATCTTGAGTGTGCATGTTCCCAGGGGGAGTTTTTGCTAGATGTGTTGAACCTTTGCCTCTTCTGGAGGGTCTAGCTTGCTTTGTTGGGTCTGACAGGTTTCGATTGCTTCTTGAGCATTAGTGGACGTAAGTGGTTTCAATTGGTATTTTTTGAGCTCCCCTAGTGTTTAAATTGGAAGTCTGAGCTTTGAGAGCTGTGTTTGTTATCTTGGCCTTGCTAGCGGTGTTGAGCCCATTTTCTGCCTCTTCTTGAGGGCTAGTTTTGTTATGAGGATGCTTTTAATTGGTATCGTGTTTGCTTCTCTCAAGTGACCCTGTTTTGGCTTTTGTAGCTTTTTGGTCATTTCGAGAGCTTTTCTTTGTGGACACTTGTCTTGACAATGCACTCATCAAGGGGGGATTACGAACACATGGTGAGTAAGTACCCACATAGTTTAGTTTTGTGATGAGTGATTGCCCAACACTTGAGCGATTCAGTTTGAGTGGCTTGATTCTAACCCTTTGCGAAAGCAAATGTGTGCCTATCTATCGGCTTGTGGTGTGCAGGTACTAAGCCTAGTGACAGTGGTCAATGGCGTCGAGAAGCTCGAGTAGAGGCTTGCCGTGCCGATGGACTGAGAGCGGTGAAGGGCGGAAGAGGGGCTCGGACTGAGGGACCATGGGCACCGGTGGACTAGCTGTGGTGGCTAGTACTTGGCACCGGCAAGTGCGAGAAGACATGGAGGTAGACCGAGTTGACCGAGTCAAGACGGTGGACGCGCGAGTCGAGCGGAGGCTCTGGGGACTCGGAGTCCGACTGGGCGAAGACAAGGTGGCTCGCGTCGAGTGGTTTGGTGGTTTGGGCCTCAAGACCATCCGCGTCGGTTTTCGAGTTCGGGTCGCAAAACTCGGGGTTCAATAGTTGAGCCCAAAGCTACCGGTGGCGGGTTTCCTGGGTTTGGGCCTCAAAACCTAGGCGGAGCTTCCGAGGAAGTGGGGATGGCACGTGGTGGAATCCTGGAGGTTGCGTCGAGGTGGCGGCAACTCCCAGCAGGAAGCGGGGTCGTCCATTCAAATGAGTGGCTGAGAGTTACCGACTTGGATTACAATATCTTAGGGCTAGGTAATTCGGTCTTGTATCTAGTGGGGGTCTTTGGGAAATAGCCAAAGCTCCGATAAATAGAGGATGAAGGGGTATCTTCATCCTATCTCTTGAACACTAATCATTTGCCCCAACTCTCTCTCTCTCTACCCTCTCTCTAGTTCATGAGATCCCAAGGTTAATTTCACCAACCTCTGTAAGAACTTGAGTTTGTTGCGTGGAATCGGAGGCTGTAACCTCCGTAAGCCATGGCGGCATTGTTTACTTGATCGTGTCTCGCGTTTTTGCTTGTGTTCTTCATTTTTGCTTTTGCTCTCTCTTTTTCCGAGATGAAATCTGTTTGTAGGGAGTAGCTCTTGCAAATCCGTTTGAACCAAGTTCTTGGTACTTGTGCGGAGCAACTTTGCACCGAAGGAATTTTCCTAAAACCTCACGAGCACACAGATCGGGCGATTTCTTTGCGGCGTACTTCGTTTTGCCTTTTCTTCCCCAAATTGAGTGATGATTTCTTCGGGATAGATCTCCAACTACACAAGGATCATGCCGACAAAATTTGGTTGCAGTTGGAGTTCATTTGGTTGATTTTTGGGAAGATTTGGAGGAGAGAAAACGATTTTTGGGTTCACTGTGCAGATTTCAGGAGCGTAGGACGCTCCAGAGTTTGGCGTCGGATGGTCCGTTGGAGGCGCCGAACGCTACATAGTGCTGACGACAGCATCCGTTGCGATCGTCCGTCGCTGGGGCTGTTTCAGGCTGTTTTTTTTAGCGTCGGACGCTCCTGTTGGACCAACGTCCGTCGCCCATCGGACTCAGTCCGTTGCCCTCTGTTAGCGTCCGTCGCCAACATCCATCGCCCTTCTAGCAAGGTTTTCAGGATTTTCTTGGTCGTTGTTTTGGCCGTTTCTCCCTCGTCCGGACTCCGAATTGAGTTCCGTTTGTTGCATTAGTTTTGTAATCACGCAGGAAACTTGATGAAGCACTTGTGAGACCAGTTCTCATAAGAATTTTTGGGTGAGCTCTCTTCTCTTCTCTCTAGGGTTTGAGGGCCACACTATCGGGGTCTCGGTTTGAGTTTTTGGTTTCCGGAAGATCCGTTGTACCTCTTGGTCATCACCATAGGTATCCACCCTCTCTAGGGTCATGATCTTGCTGGTGGAGTAAGCTTGCTTGTTGGGTTTGTTTTTGAGAAGAGTGGCCCGAATATTTTGAGAGAAATTTGAGGCTCCCATTCACCCCCCACCCCTCTGGTCGCCGTTTCCGGTCCTTCAGCAGTGCCTCCGTCGACACCACCAGCAGCGGCTACGTCATGGGCCAATGCCACAACTGCTGGGAGGGAAAGCACCTCTGCAATTACTGGCTTCATGGAGGTGAGAAGTGCCCTCCAAGTGCTGGGGAACAGCCCACCAACGCCGACGCCACCACCAGCAGGGTAATAACATATATTTTCTGATTTTGTCGATCTCAATTGAATTGTATTCATGAAATATGTTTACTTCTCAATTGATTTTCCAATCTTGTTTAAATGAACAATCTAGTGTAGTAGTAGTAATATGATTTTGCCTTCTTGCTTAAATGAACAATCCAGTGAACAATCTTGATTTTCAGTGGATAGTGAAGTAAACATTTCTGTCAACTTTTAATCATGCTATTAATCATGATGCTAATATGTATAATATTAGCTTTTTTTCTTTGCAAGTTTCAGTTCTCTATGTGTATGAAATGTGTTTACTTCTCAATTGATTTTCCAATCTTGTTTAAATGAACAATCCAGTGTTGTAGTAGTAATATGATTTTTCCTTTTTGCTTAAATGAAAAATCCAGTATGAAAAATCCCGTGAACAATCTTGATTTTTAGTGGATAGTGAAGTAAACATTTCTGTCAACTTTTAATCATGCTATTAATCATGATGTTAATATATATGATATTAGCTTTTTTTCTTTGCAAGTTTTAGATCTCTGTGAGTAGCTGGAATCTTGTGTACATGAACTAGTACTTACTATTACTACACTTACTATTACTACTATGAATGTGCTCTGAAACTATCAATGTGATAATATTATGAAGGTAACTGTTTGTTTTCATATATGTAGGAACTAGTGAATAACCTCACCCTCATGGAGGCCCTAGATGCAGTGGTTACTAAACCAATAATGAATAAGCTCAGAGTTGTTTAGTGGGCTGTCGACGACATCAAGGAAAAGGTGGAGAAGGCGGAAAAAAGATGCTAAGGAGGCCAAGACCATTGCCCAGAAGGCGGCAACAGCGGCTGAGCAGCGTCAAAAGAGGCTGAGCAGGCTGAGGAGGCAATGGAAGGTCGTTCTGCCTCTGAGCAGGCTGAGGCGGCAACCCAGAAGGCTGGTGGATAGTGCCATGCCTCCGAAGCACTAGGAAGTGAACTGATGCCACTTTTGCTGTAGTAGTAGTGGTGCCAAATCAAGTTCGTAGACATTTTACGCACTTTAATTTAGCTGTAGTAGTAGTGGTGAAGACAATCTAATATCTATGGTTGTACAAATGGTTGTGATGAAGCCAATTTGCATATATTATATATCTATATTGTTGTTGTTATCAAATTGTTACCAAGTTTGTTAAAACACTATCAAGTTTGTTTGCTGTTGAAGGCAAAAAAAAAAAAAAAAAAGGCAAAAAAAAGGGTGTTGTTGAAGGCTCAACCCCAAGACCTTCAGAGACAGAGGTAGAACGGCCTTCCATTGCACTAAGTGTTTGTGAGTTCAAAAGGGATACTCCAACATTGCTTATGAGGAGTTACTAATTATTTGTTTTAAATATTATAAAAACACATTTTCAGAGCAGCAAATGACTTGAGATGAAAATGTTGTAGCAAGGAAAGTTGCTAGGCTCATAAAGATTTATAACTTGTAGTCATGGTATTTTTTCATGTGACTTAGTTTTTTCAAGCCGGGCCCTAGAGATAAAAGCTCGCGTTCACATGATAAAATATTATCAAAATTGACCAAAATAAATTAAATTAAATTTAAAATATAATGAAGCTAATATGTGCTATTTTTTTTTGAAATTTGACCAAAAAAAATAAATTGACCAAAGTCTACCCACGAAACCGGTTTGAACCCGACCCATTAGCACACCTACGCGCACATTCTCACACATGTCGTTTATACATGCATGAAATCAGGAGCGACGATTCCACTTCCTACGTCTCGCCCCTTCGTCTCCCCAGTCCCCAATATCATCAGTCACTTCCACTTCCACCGCATCCTCGATCCCATCACCTCCACCGCCGCATCCTCGCCCCCGTCGCCTCCACCGACGTATCCTCGCCCCGTCTCCTCCACCGCCGCATCCTCGCCCTCCCCACATCCACCGCCGCATCCTCGCCCTCGTCGCCTCCACCGCCGCATCCTCTCCCACGTCGCTCGTCGCATCCTCGCCCTCGTCCGCTCACATGGCCGGTGCAACCTCCTCCGCGGACAGCTCGCCATTCCCTGCCGCCATTGAGCAACTCCAGTAGGGAAGCACGAGTCGCTGAAGCGAAAGCGCGACAGGAGGGGAAGGATCCTGCTGCCGGCGAACCGGCCGAGGACCACTACATCGGCGCAAAAGCCGCGGCGATTCCCGATGTGCCTCCTGGCTTCCAGGAACACCACCGCCAGAGGCATCCCGTCCAAGCGCAGGAGCTGCATCCCGTACAGGCGGAGGAGGTTCCCCCCCAAAGGTTAGGGTTTTCTTTTGTTAAATTCATTAACTGACTAGATATAGTATGTTTTGAATTGATTGAGATTGATTTAGCACTTCCAATCAGTGGCTATTGATTTATTTGCAATCAGTGGCTCGGCCTAGATTTAGTATGTTTCATATGTTTTCCAATCAGTGGCTCTCGGCCTATCTGTTAATTGCAATCATTGAGTAGCTATGAGTAAACTGTTGCCTTGCTGGGTTTACATTTGAGATATTTTTACTTGTGATTATTGCACTATTGGGTGGATAACCTGTGTTGTTTCTGTGAGCATATAACCTCCGACTTCGAGACATTCTACCACGCCATACTCGGCCGCCCGTCGCTCGCTAAATTCATGGCGGTCCCACACTACACTTACTTGGTGCTCAAGTTCCCGACGCGATAGGGTGTCCTCAGCGCTCAATGCCACTGCGAAGCTCCACGCCATGGAAACATACGTCTCTGAACCTAGTGACAAACCCGCCATGAAGAAACCAAAGGAAGCAGGAACAATGACACCCGACGGCCATGGCCCCTAATGGCAGTAAGATAGAAGCGGCACCCAACGATGGCACCGCACATACCTAGACGTAGAGATCCTCGGCCTCTAGGGGCATGGGGCATTTTAGAAGTTCTAAGTACCTCAATGGCTTGTACTGTGTACCCCTCCAATAATAAATAAAGGTCTCTGTTTTTCCCGCAATATTGCTTCGTCTTTTGTCCTTCCCTGCAAAGCGCTATAAATGCCCTTAGCGTTCGACGACCTCTCCAAAACGCTTGTAGCGTTCGACGACCTCGCCAAATAGACTGGCTGTATTCGGAAAGCCGCCAAAGCTAATCTGTCGATTAATCATAAGCGTGCAGGAGTAGCTACCCTCTGCACTATGACTAAATCGGCAGGCCTCCCGAGCAATGCCTCCTAACCAAGGGGTAATACTCGGGTTAGGCCTCTAGGGTTACATGTCCAACAACTGTATTTACGACCATGGAACGGTCAATGACTCTACAAGCAGCATAGCTATTGTTGATGACTCTTAACACCTAAATATAGCCATCAACTATTGCATGAAATGATAAAAAATAAACTAAAAAGCATAGTTGTAGGGTTTGATTCTAACGAGTTCGACGAGTTTTGGTGTTCTCACTTGTTTTGCAGGACATTCATGTTTTACTATATAAAAGTATCTCAAATAAGGAATTGGAGTACACCATTGCGAAGAGCTCGTCGAGCCGATCGAAGCAGACCTAGCACTTGTTATATTTGGAGCTCCGATGAGGAAGATATCAACACCGCAATGGAATTCAACTTGGGAACAATCTAGAACATATCGACACCATCACCCACTATATATTTGAGGGACTAAATTGCTAGAATACCATAGCTTTGGTAAATCTATATTTTCTAGGGATTATTCCAGAGAATCGTAGAAGATCTAATTATCAGAATAATTATGGGAAGAATCTCGCGATGGGATGTTTTCCTTTGTACTCAGGAAGGGTCCAGAAGGCAACAAAAGATAGCGAGGCCCGAGAGGTGAAGATAGGGTGCCGGCCGGCCCCACCTTGTGTCTGGCGGCCCTCCACTATAACGTGTCCAGACCCGCTTCTAGAAGCTTCCTCCACCGCCTCCTAGGATTCATCTCGACCCTACGTGAAGTCGGTTTGATCCTACGGTCGATGTTGATCCCATCGGGCTATAAATAGAGGTGCTGACCCCCCTCTCCAGGCACCATTATCTACCTACATAGCAAAATCTAGGGTTTCAATTCTACATCTAAGTGGAGTATAGGTCCCTCTAGTTGTCTAGATCTTGTTCTTCTAGTTCTAGTTCATCTAGTTGTAATTAGAGGTGAAAGAGGAGAAGAGAGCTAGGAGGAGCCGGATCTGTCGGATCTTCCTCAACATTGTACTTTTGCAGCATCTGGTTTGGAGCAATCTCTAGGTTCTTCATTTATTATTTCTAAGTATCTTATTTTAGTTCTTACTTTATTCTATTTACAGGATCTAAGCTCGTATTGAGTGCTCTGGTTTATACGTAGAACTAGAGTAGTAAGCGATAGTGTAGACATGGTGTCTAGACTAAAGTTTACCTGAGTTTGCGCCCAATTCCACGGATAGTTGTGGTAGCCCCAGAGGTGACAGCTCTGTAAGGTCTTTGTATTCCACCACGTTCAGGTTGGTGTTTCATAGAGCTTTTGGTAGCCTCCCCCCGACTACCTTTTTCCTAGTCTTATTCGAGAGTCGGGAAGGTATTGTTGCTCCAAAGTAGGTAGAGTATTGTGGGCCTTTCATTAGATAACCCCCTTAGAAAACTCTAAAAATCTCACTTTACCTAGTTATCATTCTGTTGACACAAAAAGCGTCAGAATCTGCAAACACCTCGGGCTATTACCCGAATTCGATATCCAAAGGTGTGCCAGTCGATTTGACCAGTTAATCGACAAGGACGATAACTAGAACAAAATCCAAGCAAAACAACAGCAATACGCCCGGATGTCAAGGCTTGGAATTGATCAGGATAACTAGAACAGAGTTGAACGAGACAATAGCGATGCGCCCGGATGTCAAAGCTCAGGTTATTCCCACGCGGAAATTGCAAGGGTTTGACGGAGATCAGGATGATGCAGCCCGTCGAAGCTTGAAGAACTCGTAAATAGACTAAAACTAATGCAGTAAAAGTAAATTGCTGATAAAGTAGATAAAAAGTAGTATATTTGTTTGATTGATTTGATATATCTTACACGCAGCCCTTGGGCACATATTTATACTCCCGCATGGAGAGTTGTACAGAGACATGACTCCTACCTTTCCTAAACAAAATTCTATTTTTAAGGAAATAACTAACTCGCGCAGGAGTCGAACTCAAATAACATTACTATTTCCCTAAACAAACACTTCTATCTTTAAGGAAAATAAACGACTCATGCAAGAATTGGACTCAGACTTCTATAACAACACTGGTATGACATCACTAGTTTCCTTATCTTCTTCCTTGATGAAAACTTTCCATCAGCAGACTCTTCAATCTGCAACTTCCTTCTACCATCGGCAATTCACCTTGTACCTATCGACATCATCATCCTGTGCCCATCGGCAACATCTCCTTATCGGCAACACTTCCCAATCGGCAACCTGGCATCTCTGGTGACTTGTCTCCACAAATCAACCCTTATCGGCAAGAACCATCTAGCTTCCATCGGCAACAATTTTACCCTTCTTATAGCATTCATTCCCATCGGTAAATCCAACCGATGACTTCCCGATGCCAATAGAAAATGGCCACCGATCCACACAAGTCTTAGCTCATTTGACACGTCGAAAAACGGTGTCAACACATGCCCCCCAATTTCGGAGTGTATAATATTTTACGCGCCGAAATTTTCTCCACTGTAACCGTTACTTCTGAGATAACTGCACAACCTCCTCGATCTCCGCGCGCAAAATGGTAATTTATTAATAAAATCCCTCGATTATAGTGCGAACAGTTGCAAATCTAATCATATCTTCTTTATTACCGTGCATATCCATCGCAAGCCCTTCCATATTCCTCTTCAATATGAATAGAAACTCCAAAAATACCCCTGCTAGGCCTATAAAAGTTACCACGATCCAACTTGCTTCTTTACCCTGAGCCTACTTTTCCTCACCTGCCCTTGTCTTCAACCCCGGAGGCGTCTTCCAAAGAACTGCTCCGTGAGCTCGAGCAACAGTACTTTCTTCAGGCAGAAAACAAGTCACAAGAACTCTTCCAGCTCCAATGGCGATCCAAGTTGACATCCCCAAGGTAAATCTATTTCATCCTTACTCCTTCTGCATGTTCTTTGTCAGTATGAATTTTTTGCAATCTTTTCCCCTTTCTTTCTTTGATCCTTTTTCTTTTCGAAACCTAGGAACTGTACAACAAGGTAGTAATCCCCCTCGAACAGTCCAACTTCAACTGCTTAGGCCCAATGGGAAATCCAGACCCAATCTATCTAATCAACGCAGAAACCAACCGCATCCCCTTTAGATCTGAATGCTTCAGTTTAGGGTTATGGAAGGATGCCTTCCGTTCATGGCCTAAGTATACTAAGGGGTGGAAGAACTGGTACCTCAGGGTAATCAGAACACAGCAGGTCTATTGGGCAGAGCGCAACCTAGATCAGTGTATCAGACTCTGCATTGTCGATATGGAGAAGAATGAGAACATGATGATAGCGGCTTCCTACTTCTGGTCTGACACAATGAATGCCTTCCTATTCAGACATGGACCAGCCACTCCTACCCTTGTCGATGTGCATATGCTGACCGGCCTTGATGTTACCTCTGCCGATACCCTCACCTTATTCAATAGGAAAGCTGAATATAAGGTGAACACACGTAACATCGGCGGCTGGACCGGTTACATCCAGGAGCATAAAAAAACTGGATCGGTAGGACAAAGGGAGCACGCCATCTTCTTGAACATGTGGCTGGAGAAATTTGTCTTTTGTAGCAAAACTGTCGGGCCGACCACAATGTACCTCCCCGCAGCAGAACTCTTAGCCGATGGAACAAGACTCCCCCTCAGCCGATATCTTCTTGGATCGGTATACCGTCTCTTACACCAAGTGTCCAAGAAGCTACTGCTAGGAGAGTCCATCCGCAACCTCGGGGGTCCCTGGTGGTTCATAAACATGTGGTTGAACGCACACATGTACAAGGTCCTTCAGTTTGATTTATTCGCTCAGCAATTCCCAAGGGACATATCGGAAAATTATGTATTCAGTGATGATGAATCGGAAACTCGTCCTCCACTCAATTTTGGAGAAGCCATCATAGTACTACTAGGAACCGATACCGATGCAGATTAGTTCGGCAGATTCTTCCAGAAATTTTACAATGGAATTCCTGCTTCAGAACGGCTCTGGTGGCCATATATTGATGAGGACAACCGATTTCCCTTGTTGTTCAACCTTATCGATTGGAATGTGCCTCAGAATGAAGTGATCATGAAGGCCAGCATTGTTCCCCGAGCTATTCCAGTTAACATTTTTGGAACTGGGAAAAATGTCCCTCCATCCTTTGAATTCTATTACTCATCGGTGGCAGCAAGACAACTGGCATTCGGCCAACTACCGATCAGGCTCTGCTACGCCAAGGTGGTAAAACCAAGGCAAACCATCTCCAGTGCCATAGACTGGAACAAAGTCGTCAATCTTCCTCCCAATGCCGATACGTCAGATATTGATCTATCCTCCTAGGCACCAACATCTTTCATCACGAATGAATATAAATTTTGGTGGCAAGAATGGAGATATCAATTATTTGCAAAGTCATCATACTACTATCGGCATATGATTGACGCCAATCACGTCATCCCCGATGATGTAGTAAGTTTTTAATCTCGATACATTCTTCATTACTTATTCCTATCATCGGGATCTGACCTTCTTATGTTTAACAGGTTGATGATCCAATTCCCAAAATAAGCAGGAGTGGCAAACCTTTCAAACTCCGAGTGATGAGCCCTATATCACTTATCGGCAATAATGCCCCACATTGGCTGCCTTCACTCCTCAGAAGGTACCTAAGGTTACTCTCAAGCCCAAGCCGACGCCTGCTACTCCATCGGCTGTTGCGGCCATCTTAGCACGGGATTTTGCAGTAAACTTAATCTTTACTTATACCGATTTCATATTGTTTATCGGCAATGTTTACTTTATATAACTTGTACCAAATATTTTTTTAGGTGGCGAAGTCATCGGCAGCTGCTCCAAACATACGAGCTTCTCCAACTTCTGCTGCCGATGCCCCCCAGTCTTCGCAACAAAAACGGGCTGGATCACCCACTACGGCCCCGAAGAAGAAACGTCTAAGGCGAGCCACTCCTGCGTCACCAACTGCTGCCGATGTTCCAATATCAGAACAACCATCGGCATCTGCTCCTAAACAACCAGTGGAGGAAACTCCAATCCAGGAAGCAACGCCGTCGCCGCAGGAAACAGCTGCAACATCGGTATCAGCACCAGTGCCTACACCAGATGAGAATCCTAACCAGAGGACAACATCACTGCCACAAGAACTGATTTCAGCAGCAGAGACAGCACCAGCAATAGCACCAACAACGTCAACCGCTCCCCAAACAGAAGCATGCTCATCAGCCTTGCCAACCGACATTCCATGTCCCAGGCAAGAAATCCGCTTCAAGATGGTAAGTTGGTTACCTAAAAATTCGTAGGATAACCTTATGATTTGACACATTTTAACTTCTTCTTTTTCAGGCCCAAGACTCTCGGGATAGCTTGTTCTCCTTTGGCGTCAACCTCCCTGATGAGGGTGAAAATCAAGAAGGCCCTGCTCCAGCAGACAGCTTGTTTTCCTTCGCCCTTAACCTTCCCGATGAGGACGAGGACGAAGAAAGTTCTACTCTAACTTTATCGGCATAAGTCAAAGTGAAACTGGAAACGTTGCTATCTTTACTGCAACAAGATACATCCCACCTCGTCCAAGACTCCACTGCAGCAAAAATAGCCTTCAAGGATATTCAAGGCCACTTATCTGCCGATACAGAGGAAATACTTTTCCAGGCAGCGTTCCTTGAAGGTAAGCAACTCCAGTATCAAAGACTTTCTCGTCGCATAGCCGATAGGGCTATTCGATCCAAGACTGAGGAAGAAATGCTCAAGTTCAAGCAAATTGCCGATGAGAAGCATAAGGACATCGGCCAAGTAGAAGCCTCCAGCACCAATCTTGAACAAGAAATTATCCAGTTATCGGCAAGGAAGGAAGAGCTGCTGACTGAATTGAAAAGGGTTGAAGAACCCCTGATCACAACCAGTCAAAAGAAAGCTCAATTGCCCGATACCATCAAGACTCTGCGACAAGAAAGAGACGCAAACGCCCGACAAGCTATCCTGTTGAAAAAGAAACTCAAGCCAGTCGAAGGGTCTCCCGACGATGATGTCAAGGAAATGGATGAAATAGAACAAATTCGCCTGCGTGCGATATCAGCTATCCAATACTTATTGTAATTCATTGTATCGGCGAATGTAACATTGATACTTAATTTTGCTCTGTAATATAACGTCAGTACGTTTTCACCGATGATCACATAACTTTTCTTTTCATCGGCATTCCACTGAGCATTTTATGCATCTACCCAAATACTAGGGTAATATTTCTTCAAGTATTTACCGTTGATCGCTCTAGAGAACGCAACTCCTTCGAGAGTTTCTAAAATATAGGCATTGCCAGGAACTGATTGATTTATCCGAAACGGACCCTCCCAATTAGGAGACCACTTTCCAAACTTAGAATCCTTGGTCCCAATCGGTAAAATCAACTTCCACACCAAATCACCATCGGCAAACGTTTTCAACTTTACCTTTTTGTCATACCACCTGGAAACTCTTTTCTTATTTTCTTCAATACTAATCAAAGCCCTCAACCGATGACTTGCTAAATCTTCTAACTCATCCTTCATAAGAATATCATATTCATCGGCTGTCAATTGATCTTGCGAAAACAACCGCCTAGAACCAGTTTTAATTTCCCAAGGCAGGACAGCATCGTGTCCATAGACCAACTGATACGGCGAAACTTTGATCGCACCATGGCATGCCATCCGATATGACCATAAGGCTTCATTCAACACTATATGCCACCTTCTAGGGTTTTCTTCAATCTTGCGTTTGATAAGTTTAATAACTCCTTTATTAGTCGCTTCAGCCTGACCATTAGCTTGAGCATAATAAGGAGAAGAATTCAATACCTTGAACCCCATGCTAGCAGCAAACTCATCAAACTCTCTCGATGTGAACATGGTTCCTTGATTGGTAGTAATAGTTTGAGGAATACCAAATCGGTAAACAATATGTTCTTTTAACGAAATCTACCATGTTTGCCGATGTTACCTTCTTTAAAGGAATCGCCTCAACCCATTTTGTGAAGTAATCGGTAGCAACGAGTATAAACTTATGCCCCTTACTTGATGGCGGATAAATTTGGCCGATGAGATCAATAGCCCATCCTCTAAATGACCAAGGCTTGATTATAGGATTCATTACCGATGCAGGTGCCCTCTAGACATTAGCAAACTTCTGACAATCTTGGCACCCTTTGAAATAGCTGAAACAATCTTCAAGAATTGTCGGCCAATAATATCCATTTCACCTAATCATCCACTTCATCTTGAATGTCGATTGATATGCTCCACACACGCCTTCATGGATCTCACCCATCAGTTCTTTTGACTCCTCTTTACTAAGGCACCTGAGTAAAACTCCATCAATCGTCCGATAATACAATTCATTGTCAAGGAGCACATACTTAGTAGCTTGGAACCTTAAACGCCTTTCAACCTTCTTAGATGGATCTCTTAAGTAATCAGCAATTTCCTTTTTCCAGTCATCGGCAACCATTACCGATGTCATGACTTCTTGAATCGGCTGATATCCTGAAGCATTCTGCGCTAACCGATTGGCTTCCTCATTATGCAACCTAGGAATATGCTCAAGACGGTACTCTTTGAATTGTTTCAATAACTGTAAACATCTCTCATGGTGTACAATCAACACTTCACTTTGGCATTCATACACGCCAATCAATTGATTGATCACCAACAGAGAATCGCCAAAAATTTCAATAGCATCGGCACGCACTTCCCTGAGCAATTCCAACCCTTTTATTAAAGCCTGATACTCAGCCTGATTGTTTGTCGATGTAGCAACAATCGGCAAGGAAATCTCATACTTTCGCCCCCGGGGTGAAACTAAGAGAATACCGATACCTGCCCCTTCTTTGCATGTAGACCAATCAAAGAACAAAGTCCAAGGAGCAATCTCTACAGAACTTACCATATTGCAATGCTGAGTAACAAAATCGGCCATCACTTGACCTTTAACTGCCTTAGCCGATTCATACTTCAGATCAAACTCTAAAAGTGCTAGAATCCATTTGCCGATTCTCCCACTTAAAATCGGCATCGACAGCATATATTTAACCACATTATCATTGCAGATGACAGTGCATTCAGCCAACAATAAATAATGCCTTAATTTTATGCAAGAGAAATATAAACATAAACATAATTTCTCTATAGCCGAATACCTGGTCTCAGCATCCACCAACCTCCTGCTCGAATAATATATCACACATTCTTTCCCTTAAGGTTCTTGAATCAAGGCCGATCCGATAACACTGTCATCGGCAGATAAATATAACTTGAAAGGCTTCCCGTGATGAGGTGGAGCCAAGACCGGAGGGTTCACCAAATACCGCTTGATTTCCTCCAAGGCTAACTGCTGTTCTTCTTTCCATATAAACTCTTGATCGGGTTTTAGCTTCAACAATGGACTAAAAGATTTAATCTTACCAGATAAGTTAGATATAAATCTTCTAATGAAATTAATCTTGCAGATCAAGGATTGCAGCTCAGTCTTGTTTGTAGGAGCGACCACCTTATTGATTGCATCAACAGTTTTTTTGCCGATCTCGATGCCTCTCTGATGCACCATAAAACTCAGAAATTGACCTGCCGATACACCAAATGCACACTTGTTAGGATTCATTTTTAATCCATGTTCCCCTGTGCATTCTAGGATTTTTCGCAAATTGGCAAGATGCTTCTCGAAATCTCCAGATTTAACCACCACATCATCAATATAGATTTCAACTATCGTGCCGATATACTTATGAAAGATAAAGTTCATTGCTCTCTCATAAGTAGCACCGGCATTCTTCAAGCCAAAAGTCATTACAACCCATTCAAATAAACCAACGTGACTTGGATATCTAAAAGCAGTCTTGGATATATCTTCTTCAGCCATGAATATCTGATTATATCCAGCATTACCATCCATGAAACTAATGATTTGGTGTCCAGCAGTAGCATCAATCAACAGATCGGCAACAGGCATCGGATAACCATCCATTGGTGTAGATTTATTTAAATTCCTGAAATCAATGCAAACACGTAATTTTCTATTTTTCTTATACACAGGAACCACATTAGAAATCCAATCGGCATATCGGCATTGCCAAATAAATCCAGCTTCAATTAACTTCGTAATTTCATCTTTAATATCGGGTAGAATAGTAGGATTGCATCGGCGCGTAGGCTGCCGATGTGGTTGGAAACCGGACTTAATAGGTAACCGATGTTCAACTATCGATCGGTCTAAACCAGGCATTTCCGTATAATCCCAAGCAAAACAATCTTCATATTCCTTTAACAAATTAATTAACTGTTGCTTACATCGGGAATCTAACTTAGCACTAATGAAAGTTGG
This sequence comes from Microstegium vimineum, assembly GCA_022036555.1. Lineage (NCBI taxonomy): Eukaryota > Viridiplantae > Streptophyta > Magnoliopsida > Poales > Poaceae > Microstegium > Microstegium vimineum. The sequence goes on along the minus strand of CM039128.1, from coordinate 22,034,948 downwards.
CCTAGGTTTACTGCCATCACCGATGTTACTTCTAGTAAATCATCGGCGGATGTGAACCCCTGTCCTAGTCTTCCATCATCAGCGAACCGATCCATCAAAACTCCTCTTCAGGACCGACTGCTTGGATCGGTGTAATAATATAATCGGCAACTCTGAGGAACTCTGTATCCCAAGCTTCACCTGATATGCATCTGGTTTGCTCATAAGTTTCCGACTCTGCCAACGCAATAATCGATGGGATCTCGCTCCGGACAACTTCAATTTTGTCCCCGACCCACTGCACAAGGCTTTGGTGCATTGTAGAAGGAATGCAGCAATTAGCATGGATCAAATCCCTGCCTAGAAGCAAGTTGTAGGTACCTTTGCCACTGATTACAAAAAATGTTGTCGGCAAAGTCTTACTGCCGATGGTTAACTCAACACATACGGCTCCCATAGCTGGCGATACATTGCCTTCAAAATCCTTAAGCTTCATGTCCGTCTTGACTAAGTCTTGGTTTCCTTTCCCAAGCTTCCTGAACATGACGTACGGCATTATGTTGATCGACGCCCCACCATCTACCAACATCTTGGTCACAGGCTGCCCATATACCTTGCCTTTGACAAACAGAGCCCTTAAGTGCTGCCTTTCCCCATCGGTAGGCTTCTCAAAGACAGCTGTCATCAGATCCAACACCAATTGCGCCATTTCAGCAGCTTCTTCATCGCTGACAGGTGCCATGAACTCCATCGGCAACACGACAACCATATTAATTTCTGCCGATGGATCCCTATCCTTGCGCTTTGGCCTTCATTCCCTAGCTAGGGAGTCTTGTGCAGAATTTTCACCGTGATATAGATCATTCCGGCGTTCGCGCTGCATTCTCGTTTTCTCACTCTTGGTTAGTCCTTTGGGGCACCATTGAGGAAGCTTAGTTTTCCAAACGGGTTGATGTCGTCTCTCACTGCTTATATCAACATCACCCCTTACATTTGGATCTCTGGAGAATATTTCCTCATCGGGTACTCTTGCATTGGCCATCTCCTCAAGCTCCTCTTGATCAACACGCCTGCCAAGCCTGGTATGCGCGCTGAGCTTGCCCCCAGTTGGTCATGTGTTGATTTCTTTTCTCTGAGCGGCGTAGCATACCCAGATGCCCGATCGTCAAAGCGAGGCTTCTTTTCCGACCGATCTGTAGAGTAGTACCCATTGCATTCAGGACAATTGTCGGCAGTAGGTAGCTTGATACCTTCTTCCCAGCAATGAACGAAGAAGGGACACTTCCAGTGGTCCTTATGCCGAAGCCATTCCCGATGCTCTTTTTCTTCCTGCCGATATCGCTCTTCTCGCGAATGTCGATACTCTTGCCGTAGCCGTCTATGTGTGATTACGACGCCATGAGACTTTCCAGCATGATTACCATCATCGGCAACCCTCTTGCCTCTCCTGTCATCGGCAAACTTCTCTACATCACGTTCAGCTACTTGGTGATCAGGATCTACCGATGCATTCTTCCTGGCAACCGCCGATGTTAGCACCTTGGTTTTTCCACCGGTTTCCACCATATTACTGGGGAATGGGTGCTGATCAATCTTCATCGGTTTCTGAGCCTTAGAGTTTTCAAATTTAATTCGTCCGGACTCGATTTCTGATTGCAACTACTGCCTAAACACTTTGCAGTCATTGGTATTGTGCGAAGTTGCATTATGCCACTTGCAGTACCTGATCCTCTTGAGTTCTTCGGCCGATGGAATCACTTGGTTAGGTGCCAACTTGATCCGCCCCTCCTGAAGCAATAAGTCAAACATCCTATCGGCCTTGGTGATATCAAAGGTGAACTTTTCGGCTTCTCTCTGGCCGAACGGACAAGACACAGATTTCTTATCCTTCACCCATTCGGCAGCACTGATGTTTAGCTCCTCATCGGAATCCTCCTCTTGCTCGATGAAGGTCACCTTCTTATTCCAAGTCTTTTTAGGTTCGAAAGTCTTGACGTCTTGATCGGCAATTCTCTGCACAAGGTGGCTTAGACTCTCAAACTCTTGCGACGCATACTTATCTTTGATGTGCGGCAACAATCCTTGGAAGGCCAAATCTGCTAATTGCCGATCATCAAGCACCAAGTTGTAGCACTTGTTCTTCGTATCTCGCAGTCTCTGGACAAAGCTTTCTACCGATTCGTCATTACGTTGCTTCAATTTGACCAAATCGGTAAGCTTCTTTTCATATACACCAGCGAAGAAATATTTATGAAATTTTTTTTCTAGATCTGCCCAAGTAATCACAGAGTTTGGAGGCAGTGAAATAAACCAGGTGAATGCCGATCCCGATAGTGACGACAAGAACAATCTTACCCTCAGCTCCTCTCTGGTAGCAGCTTCTCCACACTGAATAATGAAGCGGTTAATGTGCTCCATAGTTGACGTGTCATCTTGGCCAGAGAATTTGGTAAAATCAGGTACCTTGTACCGATTCGGGAGGATATGGCGGAGGATATGGCGTCCGATAAGAGTATGTATTAACCTTGGGTTTAATGCCGAATTGTTCTTTCATGACTTCGTCAATCTTATCTGTCCAATATGCATCCTGATCTTGCCGACTCATTGGTTGGTTGTTGACTGGTGGAATCGGCTGATGCGCCCCTTCAAATCTTGGTAGAAGATGATTCGGGGTAGTTGGCATGGGCGCAGCACCAGTCATCTGGACATTATGCATCGGTTGACTTACCGATGGATAATTCTGCACATTTACTGGATTATGTTGTGGCATCATATTCACCAGTTGTAGTACCGATGTTCCATTCTGAATGTTGGCTGGACTTCCATACTGATACATTAATACTCCAGGCTGTTGAACCGGCAGTTGACTAGTCCATCCAGAATTATAAATCATCGGCATGTTACTTACCGATGGCTGATAGCTAACTGGCGCCTGCTACTCTTGCACCTTGGAGTAATCAATAAATTGGCCACCTTGATGTGTTAACACTCCAGCTTGAGGGTTCACCAGCATAGATTGACTTCCAGCTGCTATGTTTTGTTGCATCGGCACAGAGCTTGCCGATGTTGGCATCAGAGGTATCTTAGGAATCACCTGGAAATCCTTTGACGGTACTTGCACAGTTGGAGAAGATGTAGAGTAATGCATCATAGGGACCACCGGTTGTGACTGCATTGCCGATGCTGTGGGGCCTCTCCAAGCTAAACTATCTCCCTGTACCAGATTGGAACCAACAGATGGATTCGAAGGCATATCGTATCCCCACCAGTTAGCAGGAGGTGGTTGGCTCTGGGTAGCAGTGTTAGGAATATGCCCTAGAGCTAATCATGTAGATGATTATATTCCGATTGTATCCATGATTAATAAAGTGTTCTTTGAATATCCATTATAGACAACTAGTATTGATTGACAATTATGTGAATTGTTTGTGGAACTCAATTACCTGAATGGTTATTCTAATAGTAGTCCCTGGTCGGCATTCTTGTAAGAGCACACTTGAATATTAGACCAGCACATGTATTAGTTGATGGCTATGTTTTACAAGTCATAGACATAGAGATGTCAAACTAATAATGTGGGCACATGTGAGACATGTAGGCTGGACTGACCCAACAAGAGAAAGTCTCTATTCATGTCATGTACGTTATGTCCTTAGACCTGAGATTGTGGTATGTACTCAAGATGTGAAACGATCTACTTAGAGACTATCAAACGCTACTCCGTTATTGGGTAGTTATAAAGGTGGTCCTTGGGTGGTTGGGAAACATGCTATGAGACATAGACAATCAAGATGGAATTTGCCCCTCTCTTCGTGAGAGAGATATCACTGGATCACTCATGTGATTGGATCAACAAATGCATGGCCATGCTTGGGTTAAGTGTTAACCCACGAGTTGAACCATATATCGAGTGGCGAAGGGAATAACTTGTACATGGTCATAGTGGTTCGTCTGATATGATCATAGCGTATACATAGGAGTTGACACGTCTTGCTAGAGGCCGCTATCAACTATTGGTCGAGTAAGAGTACTTGGGCCATGTCTATGTATGCGTGAGCTCATAGGGTCGCCCGCTTAAGGGGTTGGAAGCCTAATTCGGGTTGGACCCGAATTAGACTAGGTTTAGGGTTTCTAATGGGCCTCCACCGTGGGAGCTCGTTAGGACGCCTATATAAGCAAGGGGTGGGCGCGGGGCGAATTAATCCACGCTTTTTGGCAGCCGCCGTCGCCTCCCCACGCTCGCGCCTTTTGCTCCTCGTGGACCTAGCAGTCCGGAGGCGCAACGCTTCCTCCCTGCACGTGTGGGATTCCTCGGAGGTGCTGCATCTGGACCACAAGGACGAACCGCGCGAAGGGGACGTTGAGACGGACAACCACGCAACTGCACTGCCTGCTGCGACGCGCACGACTACATCAAGTCGTCTTCCGCTGCACCTGCGCGTCTAGTGGTAATGCTGTAACCTGTAACTAGCAGTAGATCCTGGTTTATGAGGTCGAAAAGTTTTGTTTTCCGGCTAGCGTAGCAACCTCGTATTCCTTCAAGCAGGTCCTGAAATTGCCGAGCCACTGGATCTGTGTTAAGCTTGATGATGCTTTCAGGGCTTGGCCTTGCTGGTGTAGCCACATCGGCAGATGGATCCACAGGAGTGGAAGACGCCATTGGGGCTGCCGATGGGTTTATAGATGCCGATCCAGGTTGATGATACACTGAACCAACATATTGAGGTGCTTGTCCTTCTTTAAAAGATTGCATAACAGCATTGTACATAGTATTGGACAACACACTAGAGTGGCTAATTAATGCTTGATTCAAAGCAAAATTAACCATCTCTTGTAACTTACCAGGATTGGCATCAAACGTGACCTGCCGTGGCAACGACGGATCTTGCTTCTGGATGGCTTCGCCGCTCCTGCTTAGGCGGAAGGATTTCAGATACAATTGTTTGTATTCCTCCATCGCCCGCTCCATAGCCAGCCTCTGATCATCTTTTAGATCGGCTTCGGAGACTTCAATGACGTTCCTCTGGTTAACGGCGGTGTGATCACCCATGATAGATGTAAAATCGTATAATCATGTCCCACCGGGTGTGCCAAAAGAGGTGTTGACACAAAAAGCATCAGGATCTGCGAACACCTCGGGCTATTACCCGAATTCGATATCTAAAGGTGTGCCAGTCGATTTGACCAGTTAATCGACAAGGACGATAACTAGAACAAAATCCAAGCAAAACAACAGCGATACGCCCGGATGTCAAGGCTCGGAATTGATCAGGATAACTAGAACAGAGCTGAACGAGACAACAGCAATGCGCCCGGATGTCAAAGCTCAGGTTATTCCCACCGGAACTTGCAAGGGTTTGACAGAGATCAGGATGATGCAGCCCGTCGAAGCTTGAAGAACTCGTAAATAGACTAAAACTAATGCAGAAAAGTAAATTGCTGATAAAGTAGATAAAAAGTAGTAGATTTGTTTGATTGATTTGATATATCTTACACGCAGCCCTCGGGCACATATTTATACTCCCACATGGAGAGTTGTACAGAGACACGACTCGTACCTTTCCTAAACAAAACTCTATTTTTAAGGAAATAACTGACTCGCGTAGGAGTCAAACTCAAATAACAATACTATTTTCCTAAACAAACACTTCTATCTTTAAGGAAAATAAACGAATCATGCAAGAATCGGACTCAGACTTCTATAACAACACTGGTATGACATCACCAGTTTCCTTATCTTCTTCCTTGATGAAAACTTTCCATCGGCGGACTCTTCAATCTGCAACTTCCTTCTGCCATCGGCAATTCACCTTGTACCTATCGGCATCATCATCCTGTGCCCATCGGCAACATCTCCTTATCAGCAACACTTCCCAATCGGCAACCTGGCATCTCTGGTGACTTGTCTCCACAAATCAACCCTTATCGGCAAGAACCATCTAGCTTCCATCGGCAACAATTTTACCCTTCTTATAGCATTCATTCCCATCGGTAAATCCAACCGATGACTTCCCGATGCCGATAGAAAATGGCCACCGATCCACACAAGTCTTAGCTCATTTGACACGTCGAAAAACGGTGTCAACACATTCTTTACCTAGTTATCATTCTTTATCTAGTTATCATTCTTTGATTGGATGTTCTTAGCTTCTCTAGTACACTTCACGTTCCCCATGAAAATCGATACGCTACAACGGTATCTATGCGCTTGCAGATTTATCTGGGTGCGTTAATTTATACCAACAAGCTTTCTGGTGCCGTTGCCGGGGAATGATAGTTGGACTAGTTTCGAACCGAGTTCATCCGTTTACCTTTTTCCTTTTTCCTTTTTACCAATTTTCTCACCTTACCATATTCATCTTACCGAATTCATAAATACTATACTCCAAAAGGCGGCTTGTTGGAGACTCCACCATCTTCACACCCTATTCTTATAAATGGCTATGAGCTTCGCCCTGCTTGTATAGCCATGGTTTGGGAGCAATCTTTCTCTAGTCTTGGTTTAGTTTTAACTCCATTTGAAAATATGAATTATCCACGTATAGAGGAGGCCCTAAACAAGACCAATTCGAGAGTCACCAATCCAAGTTGAATTTTGAACATACATGAAGAATCAACCATAGAGATTGGAGAGGAAGATGACATGAATGAACATGGAATCTATTCCATAACTATCTCTTTAAACCCGTGCGCAGATGAGAAATCTCCCGAACCCATTGGTCTCTTTATCTTTACCACACATGACATCTCCAACACCCTAACACTTTCTGTTTACAAAAACTTTAAAAGGGTGGTTGTCTATGCATATGTTTATCATAAATATTGCAGATCTCGTTGTGTTGAATCTTGAGATAGGTAATCAAAGGGAAACCGTTTCACTAAAAACACATCTTGAAAGGTTTCCCAAGGACAAGATTAGTGTCCTAAAACAAGCACTTCTCAGATCTTAACACAAGTATTCACCTTTTGTTGCCTACCCTTGTGAACCAAGCATAGAAATATATGATTATATTCCTGTTGGTATTTCTTAACGCAAACAGATAAATCCACAAGCGCACGGATACCACTATAGCTTTTACCCGAGAGTATTCCAAAAGGGTATCGATTTCCACGGGGAACGTGAAGTGAAGTAGAAAAGAACTAAGAGCATCCAAGGATAGATAAGATAAATGGGTAGAGAGATTTTAGAGTTTTCTAAGGGAGTTATCTAATCAAAGATCCACTATACTCTACTTACTTCGGAGCAACAGTACCTTCCCAACTCTCGATAAAGACTGGGAGAAAGGTAGTCAGGAGAGGCTGCCAAAAGCTCTACGAAAACACCAACCCGAACGTGGTGGACTACAAAGGCCTTACAGAGCTGTAACCCCTGGGCTACCACAACTATCCGTAGGATTGGGTGCAAACTTAGGTAATTGCAAGACTAGGCATCACGCCTAACCTATTTATTACTACTCTAGCTCTGCAAAGACTAGAGAACTCAATACGAGCGAAGATCCCGTAAATAGAATAAAGTAAGAACTGAAATAAGATACATAGAAATAATAAATGAAGAACCTGGAGATTGCTCCGAACCAGATGTTGCAAAGGTACAATGTTGCGGAAGATCCGACAGATCCGGCTCCTCCTAGCTCTCTCCTCCTCCCTCTCACCTCTGATTACAACTAGATGAACTAGAACAAGAAGAACTAGATCTAGAAAACTAGAGGGACCTCTCTCCTTCTCTACTTCTAATTGAAACCCTAACTTTTGCTCTAGAGAAGAATAATGAGATGAGATTCCTCTTCAGGGGGGCAGGGGCCTTGCTTATATAGCCTCCTCGAATGATCGTCGGCCGTCGGATCAAACCGACCTTAGGCAAAGGGTTTAGATTGATCCTCAAAGGCGGTGGAGCATAATCCGCGAAGTTGACACTGATTGGTTCCTGAGGTATGGTGGGCGCCCTAGGGGTTAGGGCGGGCGCCCTGACTCTGGGCCTGTTTTTCCTCCTATTCGTTCTTGTGTCTTCTGGAACACTCTAGAGCACAGAAAAATATGCGGTTGATAAATATCTCAATGTAAACATGACATGTGGGCCTTTCCTTGGTATTTCCTCATAACCCCCGACAGAAACAGACATTCACCAAAACTTGTGGAATTCCATTAGTAAACACCCCTATATCTAGATGTGAATTGCATATGGATCCTTTTCATGTTTAGTTGACGGTTAAAATTGGTACTTAAGGACCGTCAACAAACTCCCCCAATCTTACCTTTTGCTCATCCCTGAGCAAAGATGATCTCAAAGATGGATCAAGAGTTGCTACAATGCTTTCACGCCTTAAAGGTACACATGCGTTCAAACAAGAATTCTCCTCTGGATTAGAGTAAAATATTCTAACTTTCCAACTTACCCATATTACCTTTAAACCTGGGGCTTATAGCCATCACTTGGGTCTTGAGCAATTGAAAAGCAGAATGATCAGGTCAAGCACTATGTCTCAAGCTCTTCGCTCAACTTTCCTTCTGGAGTTTTGCAAAGTTTTCAAAATAAAACTCAAAGTTTCTTTTGTATGACCGTCTCAAGCCTCTCTATATGTGGTATTTGTGGATCCTCACCAAGGCAACAATGGTGTTATGCCTTCTCTCATAATATTATTTGGAATAGGCAAAGTAACAATGTGCCTTCTCTCTCTCACTCTATAACTAATATGCAATATATGGAGTTCATAGGTGGGGAGAAACAGCGCATACATACTTGCAAAGCATATATTGTAAAGTCAAACAATGGATCCAGAGAAACAGGACATACAATCAAATCAAGATGTGCATGTGTATGGGATATATGGTGGATGTATGATGGTGGATATGTGGTGGATAATGGTGTATGGTGGATATATGAGGGTGTATGATAGAAACCTGATTTTGCGTTGCTCCTTGAATACATATATACATACATCTTTCTTTTGGAACTTGGAATGTTGAGAGAACTTGGACTTGCTTTTTTTATATTTTTTTAGAGAGGCGGGCATCTAAGTACCCATTGTTTTGATAGGACACTTGTTCATGTTTTACCCTCTCTTTTTTTTGGCAACCCCAAGTCTCTTTCTATAATAAAACTTTTGAGAGATGATAACAAGGAAACCATTGGAGCAGTTACATCTGTGGTGGTGAAATATATGGATAGGTGGAGAACTGGGATATTTTTGGTTACTTACTCCTAGGGTAGGAGTAGAGTATTTTTCTGGTGGATCTGAATGGCATATATGTGGATGCGTACTTCCTGGATAGAAGTAGCATATATGTGGCGTACTTCCAGGATAGAAGTAGCATATATGAGTGGAGTGTACGTGATCTTGATTAAAAAAACATGACAAGTATCTAATGGTAACCAAATCTTGACAAAACTCAATGCAAATATGATAGTGAATGTTTTCCTAATCTACCAGGCATGTATATATGGCTGTGGTAGGAATTCAAGCTCTCGTCATACAAAAACTTATCATGTAACATTTTCAATTTTCAAAAGATAAATTCTCCAGAACTCTAGTATTGCTAGGAACAAGATAAATAGCAGCTCAGACTTTTTCATATCATACCTATCAACTACCTAGACTTAGCTCAAGCATTCACAACCCACAAGTCTCAGGTTCAGAGTAAATCTTATGTCAAAACAATTAAGTCTAAAACTTGGGAGAATTCAAGGCTGAAAACTAGGTACTTGAAAGGAATTACGGCAGAGCAACTATTCATCATCTCCATGTTAAGAGTTTATCATTGGGGTTCATTTTAGCATAGCTTCTTTATTTTATTCTCTCCTATTATTTATTAGCAAACTTCTAAACTAAGCAAACACATATATATAAGCGGGAAATATTTATTGAGTTTTCTATGATTATGCATCTTTTTATTTTTAGCAGAGTATAAGTATAAAGATTGATAGGTAGAAATACTTAGCTGAGTACATGGGGCTGCTCTCCCCCAAGCTGGATGTTGACGTAGTTGTTCACTATTGTTGTTGATATATTAGATCTCATTCAAGCTTCCAAATCCTACACAACTCAAATAGACAACAAAGCTCGTGGAATTGATTAATCATTAGTGGTTGGCCACTTAAACCTTAGCTGTCTAAAGCATGATTGATTTCTAGATTGGATCATTAAATTGTAAAAATTCAATCAAGTCAATTTCTTCTAAGTTCTCAGGTTCAAAAAAACTTTCAAATGTTGACCATTTACCTTGAATATGTTATCTGTATCATCTTGAACTGTGATAGCATTGTGTGATGCAACTTCAATCACTTTGAATGGTCCTTCCCATTTGCTTCGAAGTTTTCCATGACCAAAGAGCTTCACTCTTAAGTTGAATAACAGAACTTTGTCACCAGGTGTAAACTCCTTGTGCTTGATTCTCTTATCATGCCACCTTTTTGTCCTCTCTTTGTAGATCTTGGAATTGTGATAAAATTTTTCTCTCCATTGCTCTAGCTCGGATATTTGCATGTAAAAGTGATCTTACTTTGGTCATCAGGGTGGATTGGGATTTGATGATATCCGGAATAACCATCAAGGAAACAAAAGAAAGAGTTCTTTGCAAGCCGTTCCAACATTTCATCAATGAAGGGTAATGGGAAGTGATATTTATTTGTAGCCTTGTTAAGTTTTCGGTAGTCAATGCACATGCGCCACCCAGTGACAGTGCGTTGAGGGATGAGTTCATTTTTCTCATTTCTTACAACTGTCATCCCTCCTTTATTTGGCACAACTTGGACAGGGCTAACCCACTCACTATGTGGAACAGGATAGATAATCCCGGCATGCAAAAGTTTCAAGACCTCTTTCTTAACAACCTCTCGCATAACATTGTTAATTCTTCGTTGTGGTTCCCACGAAGGTGACGAATCAGGATCGATGGGGATTCTATGAGTACATAGAATTGGACTAGTACCAATGAGGTCATGGAGTGAGTAGCCAAAGGCCAATTTATGTCTTTCTAAGATAATGACAAGTCTATTGGTTTCTTCTTGGGAAAGTTTGTCACTTATAATGATAGGAGTTTCTTGATTATTATTTAGAAAGACATATTTCAAGTCAGTAGGAAGAGGTTTTAACTCGATTGAGGGTTGTGATGGCACTTCCAAAGGGTCTACTTCAATAGGTTCTGCTAGCTCTTCCTCTTCTTGAGTGAAGTATTCATCATCAAGAGTTGGTTGAGACTAGTCTTCTAGAAATGCCACTAAGACTTCCTTAATAGGGTCTTGTTTGGGCTTGGGTTCTACTATTGCATTATTTGATCTTAAAAGATGAACAACAATAGAAGAATTGCCTAGCTTGATATTCAGGTGATCCTTATTTGATTGCTCTTGAAAGAGTGTTCCTAATAGTACGCCAATCAAGAGAGACATGCTTGAGATGTTATAGATGTAAAAATCTAAGCGATACTCGATGCCTCTTTTGCGTAAAGGAACATACGTAATCACCCCACAACTTTCAAGAATATCTCTAGATAGAATTCTAAGAAGCTTATGAGATGGGATCAAAGATTCGTTGGGGTAAAGCTGTTGAGCTAAAGCCTTAGAAATGTATTCATCCCAGCGATAGGACTATAGTGAGCCTCTATGGCGATTCCCATAAGGTTACAAAGTATAGTTTCTGTGGGGGCAGTGATTCGGGCCACCTCAGTGGATAACTCCGATTCTGTCGTCCACTCGCGGCTCATGATGGCTGAGAGTCCTTTAATGTGCTCTAAAAGGAAATCATCATTATGTAGACCATCATCCTCAAATGATGCAGAGTGCACCAGAGGCTTCACTTGAACTGAAAAATTCGAGGTGTTGCCAAAATCTTCAAAATGATCTACCTCGATTTCAGAGAGGAACATAGAAGGATGGGGTTCATCACTCTCTGAAGAATGTTGTATTCCCATCGAATATGGTTCTATGACAACCAAATCATTTGAAGGATTTGAAGGAATTTCAGATTCGGTTGTTTGTTCCTCCTTGTATTGTTCGTGGCTTGGCTCGACTTCTTCTTTGGGGAATTCGTCAAAAACTCCAGTGTAAGAGGTATTTTCAAGAATTTTATTTAGAATGGCTTCTCCTTCACTAATGGTTTTGTGCGAGAACGATCCTCCTAAAGATAAGTCAAGGTGCAGAGCAACTTCCTTGTTAAGACCAAGATGGAAGTGATAAAGTAAGACATTGGCTGGCAAGGAAAGGTTTGGACCGGAATTGATAAGGCTTATGAACCTAGCCCAGGCTGCACCTAGTGTCTCTTTCTCTTTTGTTTGAACTGAAGAACTTCAATTCTAAGGGCTGCAATTTTAGAAATAGGGAAGAAAGCAAGGCAAAATTTGTCTCAAAGTTCATCCCAATTCCCATTTACGCCTCCTACAGAATGAGCATACCATTGTTTCGCTCTTCCCAGAAGTGAGAATGGAAACAATTTCCATTTTAAGGTCCATTGTGTCATGCCAGCAATGATGATGAAAGAACACAATTGCTCAAATTCTCTAAGGTGGGTGTAAGGATTTTCGTTTTCTAGCCCGGAGAAAGATTGCTCCCGAACCATGGCTATGAAGGTAGGGCGAAGCTCATAGCCATATGTAAGAATAGTATTTGAAGATGGTGGAAGCTCCAACATGTTGCCCTTTGGAGCAGAGTATTTATATATAGGAGTGGAATCCATGTGGTAAGATGAAAATGGTAAGGTGAGAAAGGTGGTAAAAAGGAAATAAGAAAAAGGGTAAACAAATGACTTGGTTTGAAACTAGCACAGCTACCGTTCCCCGACAACGGCGCCAGAAAGCTTGTTGTTATTTCTTAACACAAACAGATAAATCCGCAACCGCACGGATACCGCTATAGCTTTCACCCGAGAGTATTCCAAAAGGGTATCGATTTCCACGGGGAACGTGAAGTGAAGTAGAAAAGAACTAAGAGCATCCAAGGATAGATAAGATAAATGGGTAGAGAGATCTTAGAGTTTTCTAAGGGAGTTATCTAATCAAAGATCCACTATACTCTACTTACTTCGGAGCAACAGTACCTTCCCGACTCTCGATAAAGACTGGGAGAAAGGTAGTCGGGAGAGGCTGCCAAAAGCTCTACGAAAACACCAACCTGAACGTGGTGGACTACAAAGGCCTTACAGAGTTGTCACCCCTGGGGCTATCACAACTATACGTAGGATTGGACGCAATCTCAGGTAATTGCAAGACTAGAGACCACGCCTAACCTATTTATTACTACTCTATCTCTACAAATACTAGAGCATTCAATACGAGCGAAGATCTCGTAAATAGAATAAAGTAAGAACTGAAATAAGATACTTAGAAATAATAAATGAAGAACCTAGAGATTGCTCCGAACCAGATGCTGCAAAGGTACAATGTTGAGGAAGATCCGACAGATCCGGCTCCTCCTAGCTCGGTCCTCCTCCCTCTCACCTCTGATTACAACTAGATGAACTAGAACTAGAAGAACTAGATCTAGACAACTGGAGGGACCACTCTCCTTCTCTACATCTAATTGAAACCCTAACTTTTGCTCTGGAGAAGAATAATGAGATGAGATGCCTCTTCAGGGGGGCAGGGGCCTTGCTTATATAGCCTCCTCGAATGAACGTCGGCTGTCGGATCAAACTGACCTTAAGCGAAGGGTTTAGATTGATCCTCAGAGGCGGTGGAGCATAATCCGCGAAGTTGACGCTGATTGGTTCCTGAGGTAGGTCGGGCGTCCTAGGGGTTAGGGCGGGTGCCCTGACTCCGGACCCGTTTTGCCTCCCGTTCGTTCTCGTGTCTTCTGGAACCCTCTAGATCACAGAAAATTATGCGGTTGATAAATACCTCAATGTAAACATAACATGTGGGCCTTTCCTTGGTATTTCCTGATAGCCCCTGCTGAAACAGACATTCACCAAAACTTGTGGAATTCCATTAGTAAACACCCCTATATCTAGATGTGAATTGCATATGGATCCTTTTCATGTTTAGTTGACGGTTAAAATTGGTACTTAAGGACCGTCAACAATTCCTTCGGGTATTTTTGTCACTAACCTTTCCAGGTATAGAGTAGAAAGAATGAAGGAATGACAAGCATAAGGTATGTCCAACAATCATTATGCAACATTGAATTACATTCATTCAATCTTGATTTTTGCAAAATTCAAGCTTGGGGGATAGACCACCATACAAACATCTTTTGCCATGTTGTTGTATCATTTTATTTGTACCTACCTTTAAGGCATGCTCAACTATAAAAAAATCATCATACTCTTTCATCTTCACTTGAGTAGATCTCCATAATACTTTCATGCTACCTTTGTCTGCTATAGTACATATTTAGGTTTTAAAGTATATTCATACACCTTTTAAATTATGCATGACCTCACAGAGCTGCCAGCAGACTGGGAGCACAACATCTATACTACTAACAGTCAGTACACGTGCTAGTAAAAATGACAGAACATATCGACAGTCCACAGATACAGAGGGATGCCTGCCCTCTACCAAATTACTACTACCAAAAATGATAGCTAAACAGTGCAAGCATGGTCCTTACTGCTACCAAATTACTCTCTCCATGCTTCCAGAAATAACCAAGTATCCATAAATAATAAGTAATTAAAAATAGAACAAAACAATAAGTACTACCAAATTACTCTTCAAACAAGTACCAGGCAATTAACCAAAAAATAGTACAAGTGGTTCCTGGATTATCATGCTACTGTCCATGCATATTTTTAGTGGTGTCTGGTGTGCCTCCAAGGCTCCAACATATCACCATATCAGAAGTGCTAAAAACTACTTAAATTACAGAGCCTCAACAATAGTTCAAAGTAGACACATTTTTGGAACTGATTTTCATCAATAGTTCAAAGCACCAACAATCCAACATGCTGCCTATCTTGATCAAAGAGTAGGCCCGGGCCTCAACTATAATGTTCACTGGCAGCCATCACACCCTGAAAAGAGTATTATATTGATTGAGAACACAAGATAATGAGGTACTAAACACAAGCTGGAAACAAAAAAAATGTTTGTAACTGCCTAACTTTCAATACTTTTTCTAAAGAAAGAAAATGATAACACTCCTAACAATACATTCCTGCATCCATATCTATAGTTGTTTCATGCAGAAAGAATACTACAAAAGATCCTCTCAAGTTCTAGAGAGAGACTGGGACTTTGGGAGGGGATAAGCATTCCGATTTTGGAGAGTGATGTCATCAGATCACAAGGAAACAGCCTCTCCTGCTAGGTATACTATTTATTTGAGATGCCCAGGTATATTTAATGGAAATAGGGAGGATCCGTACATACAAAGATTAGGATCAAATCAACACATGGAGGGATCAAAGTTCAAATTTGTTGAAAGGAAAGAAAACAAACATAATAGTAGCATTTCCCTGTTTTTAGAAAGAGGCTCAGCACACCTAATGTCGTTATAACGGTACCTTATCACAACTAACAAGCCAACAGATTTTGGTCTTCAGTCATCAACTATTTATGTCCAGGTTACATCTTATCTACTTATTTATGTTAAAAAAACTGTCAAGTTTGAAAACCACAGTATGGAATTAAATTTAGGGATGCAGAACTTACAAGTTTCAAATTGTCTACTGTCATGATGCTAATTTCCAACAGAGAATCTTGCCTACATGCCTTGTGTGTGTGTGTGTTTTAATTTGGTGAGACAGTTTTACCACTGTAGGCAGAGAGCAAAGGGGACCAATGGCACTACCCACCACACCAAATCAGTGGACAAAAGTTTCACACACTTGGATCATAAAAGAGGGCTAGATTTGAGATACATACACACCACTCTTGAGCTTAGTAGGAACAGAACAGAACAACCAGTTGAGGACTCGGGAGAGTAGTAGGAACAGAACAGGTGAGAAAAAGCTAGTAATTTTCAGGAAAGAAATGGATTTTATCTGTGAACTTGATGCTTGATCCTTCTCCATAATAAAATCATCGACTGCAACAATAGAGAATTGTGTGGAACCTATACCAAATTGTGGGGTTTAAGATTGAAGGACTAATTAAATACGTGTTCAACCTATATATCACAAAAAAGAGGTTTACCTTCTTCCCTATACCAGTCACATATAAGCGTTTCTACTGTCTCAGGGGTCAGGCTACTTCGAAAATCACTTATGGTTCTTCTTGCCATGCTAAAAGTTGATTATGATGGTACAGACGATGCTGGAACAGAAAACAAATCTCGGGCTATACGAGAAAGGGTCGGATACTTTGCCACATTACCCATCCACCAATTTATTATGTCAAGCTCTTCAGCTCGAATTGGGGCCTCATGCAAATATCTATCAAGCTCCGTGCTTATCCGGGTTTGAAGATCACCACTGACTTTTTGATACCATTCCGTCCATGGATCATTGTTCACTGAACAAACATTGGGGATTTGTTTTGTAGATGCTGCACATGGGGTTTCTTGTTGAGAGGTGTATTCTGAGAATAGCCTTCGAACTATTTTTTCTACTTCACCCACCTTTTCCTTTCCTATCACAGGAAAGGCCTTGCTGAAAACAAAGTCAACAAATTTCAGTTTGAACCTTGGGTCAAAAACCACAGGAACACATAGTGTTATGTGTGACTTGTCCCATCATCTCCTTTAGTAACAATATCATCTCCTTTAGGAACCTTAACTTAGCTTGATCTGCCACATCAACTTCAGAGTTATGATTACCTTCTTGCTCAACAGCTTGTAACTTAAGCTCAGCAGTTTCTAAATCTTTTTCCAAATGCATCACGATCTTCCACATGTGATGGAAATAGAGGTTTGCGGTAGGGTACTTAGTACCTGAAATAACTTTAGTTGCCTTCTTGAATACCTTTAGTATGTTACAAAGTACACCAACACTTTTCCATTCTTCAGGGGAGGGTAAGTATGTGTACTTTTGATCCTCTGGTTTTAGCACCTGAAATGCTTTCCTAAATTTCAGGGCTGTTTTAGGCATCAAATATGTTGAGTTCCAGCGTGTGATCACATCCAGTGATGGCTTTCTCTTGCTTGTAATGCCTTCTCGTGCAACAATTTCCGTGAACATTTGTTTTCTAGAAGTTGAAGACCGAAGGTACTTGATGCTTTCACGGATGTTGTCAACAACCAGTTCGACAAACTTGAACCCATGTTTCACAATAAGGTCTATGGCATGTCTAGCACATCGATGGTGAAGTAGCTCTCCCTGCACTGGTATCAATTTCTGTTTCGCAAGATGGTGCTTCAACAAATCAATCATAGTGTTATTTGATGATGCATTGTCAAGTGTTATTCCAAAAAGCTTGTGTTCAATATTCCAACTTGGAATGCACTTAAGGATATTGTTAAATAGCTCAAATCCACTATGTGTTGTCTTGACATCAATAAATTGAAGTATTCTTTTCTTTAAGTTCCAGCTAGCATCAATGAAATGGCATGTGACAACCATGTACGCTATGGTTTGATTGCTTGTCCACATGTCAGTAGTCAAAGAGAACTTACAGTTTACTTTACCGAGTGTATCCTTAAGTGCAATTCTCATCTCTTGAAATTCCTTTATGTAGCCATTTCTAATTGTGGTTCTACAAGGCACTTTGAACAAAGAGTTCAGACTTGAAAGAAGCCTTCTAAGCCCATCATACTCCATAAAGAGAAAGGGAACAACATGCAAGGATGTCATTCTAATCAACTCATATCGTGACACATCTGGATCATACCTCCAATCCTTCAAACGTCTGCCGGAAGGAGACCTTAATGTAGAACTCAAGTCTTGCAAAATCTTGAGAGCACTACTATGTTTCTTACATCTCTTCAAATGATTCAAAAGTGCACTTGTTCCTTGAACACGCCTAGCACCCATCAGTTCATCACAGTGTTTGCATCTTGCTTGCACAACAACTCCATCCTCAAGAACTGGCTCAAACTCTTTCCAACACTGAAACCTGAATTTTTTTGTAGCCCATGCAATAGCTACTTTCTCTGTTTCGTCATTCTCATTATCACTAACATCAATTATATCTGAAATGTAAACAAAAGCAGAAATAATAAATGATCTAATGTTTAATCCAATGTTCAAAAAAAATAGTCCACATGTAAACATTGGATGAGCTAACATCAATTTGGACAGAAAGTGTAGAAAAGGTAAAGGGACCTCACCATTGGATGAGCTAACATTAACTGTTGCCGGTGAAGTGGTAGTAGATGAGGAGATCAGCCTTGGGGATAGCATCATCCTAATCACCAGTGGCGACACTGGCCCTGCTATTGACTTGAATCATTTTGCTGGTTGTTCTTTTCCTTGCTGTATTTCTCTGGATTCCTTCCGCTTCGTTGCTGATGAGGAAACTTTCTACATCACACAGGAACAAAATATAAGGCCTAAAACAGTCCAAGACATCCTCATACAAAGGTATGATTAGTACAATTGCTATGGAATCAATGAGGATAGGGAGGGAACACGCACAGCTGCAACTGAGGCCTCAGCATTGGCAGCGATGCCATCTTCAGCTCCCTTACGCGAAGAAACTACCATTGGGTAGTGTGATTTCTATAGCGAGAGCTTTGTTGACCTGGTTGTTTTGGACTTCGTGCATGGTATCTACCATTGGAACTGGCCTTACACAGCTAGTAGCCGTATTCAGTACGACAATGCAAGAGTCTACAGACCATACAGCTAGAGCGCGCGCTCATGATTAATTATTCGCTCTCGTAGACATTTATGAGGACGTGAAGATACTTGCTATCATTGCAAAATCCATGTAGGCACTCCACATGCAGTTATAGACTACTGATATAAAGAATTGATATGATACTGGTCATTTACCGAACTCTTTTACTTCTAGAAGGTAATGGAAACCTCACTCCTTACCAAAACAAACCAAGTGTGTAGCGGGAAATGTGGATTTCTTTTTTACTGAAAGATGAATTGATTTTTGTTTTTTTTTCTTTCGAGAGTAGTATATGCATATATATGGTATTGGCGCATATGTATCTCTCCAAAATAAGTACGTTATTATCATATATATGATACTAGCTTATCATACATTATAATTTATAAAAGTATAAGTCCAGTTTTTTTTAAAAAATAACTCCTTGAAAATCGAAATATGTAGTTATTATGGACCGGAGAGAGTAAGCTTGTACTCCCTCGGTATCATATTTAAAAGTCGTTTTGGACAAGCTTTGGGTCAAACATTGAGAATATAAATCATCAAAACTTTAAGTTGTTGAGATTGTAAATTTGAAAATTATATGAATAGTCTTCAAGAATACTTTAATAAAAATATACATATATCGTTATTCCATAAATATATTTATAAAAATAAGAGGTCAAAATTATGTTTGGGAGACTGTTTTGTTGTTCTAAACGACTTCCATATATGTTATGGAAGGTTCACCATATGGCCGGCTGTCTTCTTATACAGTGACTACAATGTGATGTCAGTGTTACATCAGCAGCGAGCTTATAATTATATATTAGTGCCTCATAGTCCCGTGCTAATCCGATGTTTAACTGGACAATTAAAGGTGGCAGTAGCTAGGGTAGCAGCAGAAAGAAGGAAATAATTAGCACGACAACCCGGGTCAACTAACAAAAGAAAAAGGGGCGTTAGCAGTAGGGCTACTTAGTTAATTATTATATAGCTTGAAAGAATGTTGTGATGTGGCTATCCATGGACGCCAACAGCATGCAGGCGCGGATCCACCTTCCATGTTTTTGACTTGTTCAAATCTGGCAGGTGTCTCGCAATTGGCCTTAGAGACTACGGTCAAAGCTATTTTTAAGTTATTTTAACATCACCGGTAATTAATTTAAAAAAAAGGCATACAAAATTTGTGGATATCTTCAAAATATGAACACATGAGGCTCCTGTGGATCGTCATATGGATACAAACGGACCAGATTGGTATGGAATCAGATCTAGATGATTCCTTTTACCATATTTTAATTTGGATTCAAATATGAATATGGACATTTTGAATACGAGTACAAAACAAATGTCTTGGATTTGGAATTCCATTCCGATATTTACTCAATTAAACTCAAAGTGCCTATTGTCAAATTTAGCATAGATGAATAGAATTTCACTACCAAATACATCGACAACTAAAGTAAAATAGAAGTACACTTCTAATAATCTTATATGAATTTCTTCTAAAGTGAAATAATATTAAAAAAATGATAGGTCAAGTGAAGAAATTAAATTCAAATAAGAATGATAGTCAACAGTTAGTCATTTTTCTTTATCAATGTCTGCAATTACAAAATTGTTATACAAGTAGAGATCAAACTATGTATGTATATAACATAGAAAAGAATAAACCATCGTATCAATAAATATTAAGTATTAAATATAAAAATTAAGCCATTTACATAATATTAGTCAATCATTAATAAATTATATAAATTAATTTACAAAAATAAACAAATAATTTAAAGTTTTAACATAGTTTATAGAAACAAATATATTAGGTTTAAACAAAATTAGAAAATAGTAGAATTAATTTAACCTTTACGTATGATTCATAATATTAAAGTGATGGAAATTTCTTTTCAATGCATCATTATTAATATTAAATTAAATTAAATAATTAGTCATTAGTGTAACAAAAAATGAATTCATTGTGCCTTTTGCTTCACGAATACGGGTAAATGTCAGATATTCCATATTTTTTAATATGAATATGAAATCGGATAAAGAAAAAACATTCAAAAGTGATTTCTAATACATACATTTAGTATGCACATTAAAAATAATATGAATGCGGATATTCATATTACAATTTTTAACGGAAACGGATTTGAATAACTCGGATCTCCATACATCCACTTTTATACTATTTGTAGGTTTTCTTGTATGTATAGGAGTTCATATATACCATTGGGGATTCTTTTGATTATGTGTGCACAGAGAGAATAAATATCAAGATTATTTAGAAAATCGAATAAATAGCATCAATGGAGAATATGAATATAGAAAGGCAATAAAGTTAAGGCAGTAGAATGCAGAGGGGAAAAAATGTTGTACATGTAGGAGAGCCGGTAGTTTTTTCCTTACGAAAGAAGAATTATATTCTATGAAATCTGGGTACATCAATAACTTACAACCACTTTGCAATACGAAAAATACTCACACTGTGAATAGCGCAACTCAAAATCTAATTTGTTAATCGCTTTACAGTGTAGATAACCGTACAGGCGAACACTCGTCAAATGGCCTGAGAACATCTATCCAACGAACGACGGCCCACATTTTTGTAGGTGGGATGAACGATCTTTTTTCTTCTTTCTGGTGTGTTCGTTCTTCTCCTTTCTGCCACCGTAGAACGAGGAAGAATGATCTGAAAAATATTCTCCCTTATCTTTTATTGTGGTCAGATCTAACCACAACAAAACGAAGAAAAGACAGGAGAAAAATATTCCCCGGCGGCGACATCATCTCCACCTTGATGTCACCGTCCGGAAACAAAAATCTTCATGTCGTTATGTCGATGAAGATGATGACGCCGAAGTTATCGACCTCGTCTTCAACAAAGCTGTCATAGAGAAGACGATTTCAGCCTTCTTCATCAGGAGATAAAACTCCAATACCAAGAACTTTGACATGGAAACTGTAACACTAATGACTCAATCTACTAGATAAACTTATTAAAATCAATTGATCCCCAGTCACTTCAGCTCCCGGTGAAATACCGAAGGTAAAAGGAGGGGACCAGCCGTGGTGGACGGAGGAGGACGGGGGCGGCAGCTCACGACGCCCCTCAAAGATGCTAGGAGCGAAGGAATACGAGGTTGCTACGCTAGCCGGAAAACAAAAAACTTTTTGACCTCATAAACCAGGATCTACTGCTAGCCATAGGTTACGGGATTACCACTAGACGCGCAGGTGCAGCGGAAGACGACTTGATGTAGTCGTGCGCGTCGCAGCAGGCAGTGCAGTTGCGTGGTCGTCCGTCTCAACGTCCCCTTCGCGCGGTTCGTCCTTGTGCTCCAGATGCAGCACCTCCGAGGAATCCCACACGTGCAGGGAGGAAGCGTTGCGCCTCCGGACTGCTAGGTCCGCGAGGAGCAAAAGGCGCGAGCGTGGGGAGGCGACGGCGGCTGCCAAAAGGCGTGGATCAATATCGCCCCGCGCCCACCCCTTGCTTATATAGGCGTCCTGACGAGCTCCCACGATGGAGGCCCATTAGTAACCCTAAACCTAGTCTAATTCGGGTCCAACCCGAATTAGGCTTCCAGCCCCTTAAGTGTGCGACCCTATGGGCTCACGCATACATAGACATGACCCAAGTACTCTTACTCGACCAATAGTTGATAGCGGCCTCTAGCAAGGCGTGTCAACTCCTATGCATACGCTATGATCATATCAGACGAACCACTATGACCATGTACAAGTTATTCCCTTTGCCACTCGATATATGGTTCAACTCGTGGGTTAACACTTAACCCAAGCATGGCCATGCATTTGTTGATCCAATCACATGAGTGATCCAGTGATATCTCTCTCACGAAGAGAGGGGCAAATTCCATCTTGATTGTCTATGTCTCATAGCATGTTTTCCGACCACCCAAGGACCACCTTTATAACTACCCAATTACGGAGTAGTGTTTGATAGTCTCTAAGTAGATCGTTTCACATATTGAGTACATACCACAATCTCAGGTCTAAGGACATAACGTACACGACATGAATAGAGACTTTCTCTTGTTGGGTCAGTCCAGCCTACATGTCTCACATGTGCCCACATTATTAGTTTGACATCTCCATGTCTATGACTTGTGAAACATAGTCATCAACTAATACATGTGCTGGTCTATATTCAAGTGTGCTCTTACAAGAATGCGACCACGGACAACTTTTAGAATAACCATTCAGGTAATTGAGTTCCACAAACAATTCATATAATCGTCAATCAATACCAGTTGTCTATAATGGATATTCAAAGAACACTATATTAATCATGGATACAATCAGAATATAATCATCTACATGATTAGCTCTAGGGCATATTTTCAACAAAGAGAGCCGGCAGCTGAAACTGAGGAATGTGGGCTGGCGATAGACGGCACGCGTGCTCCGCCAAACGGCTAAAAGCCGGGCAAATCAGAAATGTTGGAGCCCGCGTGGTGCCCACTTCGGGAGCAAATCCCAGTAGATGGTGACTTTGTTTGTTTCGTTTCTCCACCTACCCGATGTAGACAACCCGTGCTTTCATTTCCTATGTACGTGTGCTCATGTTAAACTATGGTCACAAGGCTCTAGCCGTTGATATTCTGTTGTAACATCCTAAAATTCGAATTTTGAAAATAAATTAATTTTGATCTATTTATGAATTGTTGGTGCTCATGAAAATTTAGAAAATGAAAATTTTATCAAATTAAAATTTACCTAGCGTTTAGAAACATTCTTGCATTCATGCCATTGCATATTATTTATGTGCTGAGTAGTTTGATCCAAAACTGAAAAGGGTTTCAAAATGTCTTTTGAGAATGCTTTTGGAAAATCAGAAAAAAAAGACTGGAATCCTTTCTCTTCCTATCTAGCCCGAGAAGTGACTCCCTCCGCTTCCTCCTCTGTGGCTCCTCAGCCTGCTAGCCCGCAAGCCCAAACTCCAGCCGAGCCCAGCTCTCCCTCCCACTTCCCCACCTTCTTCACATGGGCCAAGTGCCACCCTGTCCCACACTCATTTCTCCATTTCACCTCGGCCCAAGCAGCGCAACAGCATCAAAAGGTCGTCTGCCTTGCTCCCCTCTTAACCCAGTGGGACACCCCAGCCCACGCGCTCACGCTCGCCCTCCCCCTTTATCTAGCTTGGCCCAACCAACAGGTCGGCCAGCTTCCGAACAACACCTCTTTCCCTCCTCTCTTTAGCCACTAACACGACAGGTCCATGCATGGGGTCATCCCCTACCTCCCGTCATCGGGACGGACTCTGCTACCGCAGAGCGTCTGGCTCTGCCCCGATTCGTCCTTATCTTGCGGGTCACGTCGCCTCGGCCCCTCTCGGCTGCTATAAATAGCAAGCAGGGCCCGCGCTGCCTTCTCGCAACTCAAGAGCCCCTCATCCGCTTTGCCCCATGCTCTAGCCACGCCGCACCCATCTGCCGAAAAGTTTTGGCCGTTGTCCGCGGTCCGCCCGCTTCACCATGCCGAGCTCCTTTTCAAGTTCCTCATCATCTTTGGAGCGAGCCGTGAGCTTTCTCACCCCTCGCGTCTCTATTTCTTTCGCTTTGGGTGGCTAGTCTCACCTCGTTGTCGTTGCATGCAGAGCACCGTAGTGGTACACCATCGCCACCCACCCTTGATCCACCCTGAATCCTGCGAGTAGGCCAGGTGAGGTCCCCGTCACCTGCTCTCTCTCCTCGATCTTTTCTTTCTCGAAACTAAAGCCTCTAAGGCTCTTATCGCCCGCGCCAGCAAGCTCTAGGTCGCTAGCCATGGCCTCCTGCCGTGCCGGAGTTCTCGTTTCTGGCCGAGAACCCCTTCCTTCCTTCCTCCACCATTCGATCCAAGATCAATGGCCATAAATAGAAGATACACCTTCACAACCGGTTTTGCTAAAGACACCATGTAGTTTTTAAGTTTTAACCTGTCGTCTAGGTCCAATTTAATAAACCTGAGTTCTTTTGATTTATTTTAATTCGATAAAAGATCTAACTAATTACAAAATTGCCACTATCTTTAAAAGCCCCCAAAATCTTTGTTTTAGCTCTGATTCGATCCATTCAAGTTGCGTTAGCTTCGTAATTTCTAGATCTATCTAATGGTATGTTTTTCATCTATGTTGAAGTCTTTTGAAAATAAATATCAGATTAATCCTTCTTAACAAATTAATCATGTATAAAAAATCATGTTTAATTCATAATACGAACACATGGTGGATAAGTACCCATGTATGTTCAGCTTTATGATGAGTGATCGTCCAACACGTGACTGTTTTAGTTTGAGTGGCTTACCCTAACCCCTTGCGAAAGCAAGGCTGTGCATGTCTATCGGCTTGTGGTGTGCAGGTGTTATGCCTAGTGACAGTGGTCAATGGCGCGGAGAAGGTCGAGTAGAGGCTTGCCGTGACGATGGACTGAGAGCGGTGAAGGGCGGAAGCGGGGCTCGAACTGGGGGACCATGGGCGTCGGCGGACTAGCTGTGGTGGCTAGTACTTGGCACCGACGAGTGCGAGAAGACATGGAGGTAGACCGAGTTGACCAAGTCAAGATAACGGACGAGCGGGTCGAGCGGAGACTCATGGGACTCGGAGTCCGACCGGGTGAAGACAAGGTGACTCGAGTCGAGCGGTTTGGTCCTCAAAACCATTCAAGGTCGGTTTCCGAGTTTGGGCCGCAAAACTCGGGGTTCGGTAGTTGAGCCCAAAGCTACCAGTGGCGGGCTTCCTGGGTTTGGGCCTCAAAACCTAGGCGGAGCTTCCGAGGAAGCAGCTATGACACGTGGCAGAATCCTGGAGGTTGCGTCGAGGCGACGACAACTCCCGGTAGGAAGCGGGGCCGTCCATTCAAAATGTGGGAGATATTTTGCGGTGCTTGGACTGCAATGCTTAGGCTAGGTAGTTCACTCAATATATCTAGGGGGGCCTTTGGGAAATAGCCAAAGCCCGATAAGTAGGGGGCGAACGGGTATCCCTCATCCTACCTCTTGAACCCTAATCATTTTCCCCAACTCTATCTCTCTCTACCCTCTCTCTAGTTCATGAGATCCCTAGGTTAATTTCACCAACCTCTGTAAGAACTTGAGTTTGTTGCGAGGAATTGGAGGTCGATTTGTTGATCGTGTCCCCGCTTTGCTTGTGTTCTTCGCGTTTTGCTTTTGCTCCCTCTTTTTCCCAAGATGATTTCTCTTTGTAGGGAGTAGCTCTTGCAAATCCGTTTGAACCAAGTTGTCCCCCAAATCCTCGTTTCCATTTAATCCTCACCAAATTGAGCGATGATTTCTTCGGGATAGCTCCTCTACAGCACTAGAATCATGCCTACCAAGTTCGGTTGCTAGTAGAGAACATTTGGTCAAGATTTGGGAAGATTTGGTGGAGAGAAAATCGTTTTTTCGCGTTTACTGCGTTTTTGTCGAGGGCGTCGGATGCTCCGACGGTTTGCGTCGGACGCTGGTACGTGTTGACGTCAGCGTCCGTCGCCTCTCTTGTCGGCGTCCTTCGGTTTTGGCGTTGGACGCTCTTCAGAGTCCGTCGCCCAGCGTCCGTCACATCGTGTGCGGTGTGAAGTTCTGTCTTGCTCTCGGGTAGGCCGACGGACACTCGTCCAAGCGTCCATCGCTTCAGCAGCTCTCCAGTTCTCTTAGGCTCTCTAGAAGGCCGACGGACGCTCGCCTAAGAGTCCGTCGCCAGCGTCCGACACCCTGCCCTGGAGCGTCCGCCGCGCTATCTTCCAGCGTCCGTCACCTTGATGTCCAGCGTCTGTCGCCTATCTTTTTGGCTGATTTGCTTGGGGTTCTTGCCTCTTTCCCATAAGGGTTGAGAACTCATCTTCGGGGGTTTCCGGTGAGTTTTCCTCCACTGCCGGGGAGCTTTCATTTCTCCGATTTCGTTTGAATCCCCCGAGCGTTTGGTTTTTAGGAAGAGTGGCCCGAATATTTCGAGAGAAATTTGAGGCTCCCATTCACCCCCCCTTTGGTCGCCGTTCTCGGTCCTTCAATTGGTATCGGATACGGTTAAGGATCAATCCACCTTACACGGTTCTTGATCCGCGAAGGCGACACGGAGCGAGGTGCTGGCAAACCTCCATTTTTCGATGGAACAAACTTCACCTATTGGAAGGTGTGCATGTCCGCTTACCTCCAAGGGCTTGATACGAAGTATTGGGAGATTTGTGAGAGTGCTGACTACGTGGTTCTTGGCGCTCGGATTAATGAGCTGCAGATCACGCAACATGCATCAAACACAAGAGCCCGTAGCATTCTCTTCTCGAGTTTGTCTCTTCCTGAGTTTGAGCGAGTTTCGAGTCTCACTACGGCACGGGAGATCTGACAGACACTTGTGCGATATCATGAGGGTAACACTCAGATCAAGTCTAGACTCTTGAACACATACCGTAGAGAGTACGAGAACTTTTCTTAGTTGGCCGACGAATCTGTTGACGGGATGTTCACTCACTTCCAATCTATCGTCAACAAGATGTGTGCTAATCGAGCCAACTTGCCTTATGATGATCATGAGATGGCTATCAAGATTTTTAATGCTCTTGATCAGAATGTGTGGGAGATGAAGGTGGCTATCATTCAGGAGTCACCGGGCTATGATGCCCTGACCGTGGACGAGCTGTTCAGCAAGCTCAAGTCCTCGGAGATTGACTACCAGAATCGGGCCAAGCTTTAAAACCCGTCGAAACCATCTATGGAGTTGGTTTCTGGCCTTGGCGGTACGTCTTATTCCTCCTCTGACCCTTCAAACTCTTTGTTCGCTTTGTCGTTAATTTCTGTGACAGTGGATCAAGTGGAGGCTCTTGGAGATGATGAGCTGGCTTTGGTCATCACCAAGTTCTCACGGTTTCACAACAACCGTTTGAACCATCGGCGTGGTGGCTCAGTTAAGGGGTGCTACCCTTGCGGTGATGAGGATCACTTCATCGCAAACTGCCCCAAGAAACTGCGGGTGACTTCACCAAGCACAAGGACAAGCGCGAGCACCACTTCGAGGACAAGCACAAGCCCAAGGGCGGCTACCAGCGAAGGTCCTCCAAGAAGGTGATCGACAAGGTGAAGGCCAAGCACCGATCCTTCCTTGCCTCCCTCAGTGACATCGATGCCTCCTCCGATGGAGGTGCCTCCTCAAGTGATGATGAGTCGAAGGGAAAGGTTGAGGAAAAGTTCAACGGCCTATGGTTCTATGCCGACGCCAAGCACGGTGGCTTTTGGACCATGGCGATTGAAGAAGGCAAGGTCGGCAAGCGCAAGGATGGCCCCGACTACGACTAGGACTCCGACACACCCGAGGTATCACCAATCGTCGAGTCCCTCTCTCTCGAGCTTGAGTCTCTGAATGACATCTTGATGAGTCAGGATGCGTTGCTCAAGCGTGCCGCTTGTGAGAGGAACGACTTTAAGGCGAAGTACCTTAGCGCGCTTCATGAGCTAGATTTTTCTAAGGTGTATGTGGTTGTTACCGAGGAGGTAGAGTGTGATGCTTGCGCCATTCACATGTCTCATCTTGTCACTCTCCAGGACAAGTATGGCACTCTACTTGAGGAGGTCCATGAGCTAAAGGCTAGGCCTAGCTTACTTGGTGCGTGCAAGTCTTGCTTGGGCTTGCGTTCTGAGCTGGCACAGAAGGATGCTAGGATCGTTGTGTTAGAGAAGCTCAGCTCAGATAGCACTAGAGAGTCGGATCGCTTTGAGGCTTTGGAGCTTGAGATCGCGTCGTGCAGACACGACAAGATGCGTACCGAGGAAGAAAACACATACCTTCGGTCCATCTTGAGCTAGGTGTCTTGCCGAGAGCCGCAGTTGGGGATGATGCTTAGCCAATGCAAAAGGGTTGTCGTGGTGATCACTATCTCTCTGTGGGGCAGGAGATGTTTGGTTTTTCTCCTAACCCATTCTTTGGGAAAATGGGACAACACTAGTATCCTTCACAGTTTACTAACCCCAGTGTTGCACCGTTTGCTCACCCTATGTCTTTTTATTGATGTAGGAAGGAGGACTGGAGGACACTTGGCTTGTGGATTCCGGATGCTCACGCCATATGACCGGAAGTGGCAAGTGGTTCTCCAGCCTCGACCCCGTGCACCACATCGAGTATATCACATTCGCGGACAAGAGTAAAGGTAAGGTTGTATGAGCTTGTTAGCCGGATTTTACCCTTCGGGAAGGTTTTCCGTGCGGATTTTTCTTTCTCTTCCGGACCTTCTCGTTATCTTATTGTCGGTTCTTCTTCTGAGCTTTGGAAGTGGCATAGGAGATTGGGACACTTGAGTTTTGACTTGCTTGCAAGGCTTAGCTCAAGGGACCTTATACAAGGATTGCCAAAGCTGAAGTTCGAGAAGGATTTGGTTTGCCATCCTTGCAGGCATGGCAAGATGGTTGCTGCTTCCCATCCTCTTGTGACTAAGATCATAACCACTCGACCCGGCGAGCTCTTACACATGGACAGAGTTGGTCCAGCTCGGGTTAGGTCGGAGGGAGGGAAGTGGTATGTTTTTGCAGTTGTTGATGACTACTCGAGGTACTCTTGGGTGTTCTTTTTGGAGAGTAAGTATGAGGATTTTACACTTGTTCAAGATCTAATTTTGAGATTGCAAAATGAGCTACCTAAGAATGCCATGAGATCTATCCACAGTGACAATGGCACAAAATTCAAGAATGCTCACTTTGCAACTCTTTGCTCTTCTTTGGGTCTTGATCAATAGTTTTCCTCACCTCACACTCCCCAGCAGAACGGTGTTGTCAAGGGCAAGAATCAGACCCTTGTTGAGATGGCCAGGACGATGCTCGATGAGCATAGGACTACTAGGTGGTATTTGGCTGAAGCACTCAGTCCTCCGAGCTTTCAAGAAGAAGACTTCTTATGAGTTGCACCTATGGGTGCTTGGGTGCAGGTGCTTCATCCTCAAAAAGGGCGGTAAGATGGATAAATTTGAATCATGGTCGTCTGACGGTATATTTCTTGGTTATTCTACTCACTCTCGTGCTTATTGTGCACTTAACCTTGAGACTAACCGAGTGATGGAGACTTGTGAAATTACCTTCGATGAGACTATGCCCTGTGTTTCCACTACTTTTGAGCTTGCAGGTGATGATGAGGTGAACACTAGCATCTTTGTGGAGGAGGAGCAGGATGATGCCGATTGGGGTGATCCCGAGCCAACTCCACTGGCTGCCCGTGTCGACCCTGCGACGTCCACTTCGGCTCATGGTCCCGATCCGACTACTTCCTCTACATGGGGGCCGTTCGAGCAGCTTCCTCAGTCGGTGCTCGTTGCACCTGAGGGAGCTCCAGCTACTGTTGAGGGGGAGGCCACTTCATCCAGGCAGGCTCCCCGCCACATCCATTGGCAGCACCGCCGGAGAACATCATCGGCGACATTGACCGTCGAGTCACATGGTCCAGGTCCTATATCTCTCACTTTACTCATTCGGCTTTTGTCGCTTCTTTTGAGCCCCGTGATGTTGGACACGCTTTGATGGATCCGGATTGGGTTAATGCCATGCATGAGGAGTTAGAAAACTTTGAGCGAAACCACATTTGGGTCTTAATTCCTCCACCACCTAGTTGCCACCCCATAGGTACCAAATGGGTTTTCAAAAACAAACAAAGTCAAGATGGGTTGGTAGCTCAAGGCTTTTGTCAAAAGGAGGGAATAGACTATGAGGAACCCTTTACTCCCATAGCTCGTTTAGAAGCCATTAGAATCCTTCTAGCTTTTCCGGCTTCTAAGGGTTTTAAACTTTTTCAAATGGATGTTGGAAGTGCTTTCTTAAACAGCTACATAGAGGAGGAAGTTTATGTTAAACAACCTCCTGGTTTCGAAAATCCCAAGTTTCCAAACCATGTGTTCAAACTTCACAAAGCTTTGTATGGTTGGAAACAAGCACCTAGAGTAT
The DNA here is from genome assembly GCA_022036555.1 of Microstegium vimineum. NCBI lineage: Eukaryota > Viridiplantae > Streptophyta > Magnoliopsida > Poales > Poaceae > Microstegium > Microstegium vimineum. The sequence continues at coordinate 22,004,426 of CM039128.1, read as the reverse complement.
GGTATGATTGCCTAAAAACCTTTTTGCTTGCTAAGGGCTTTAAAATGGGATCGGTAGATAAGACGTTGTTTCTCCTCAAGCAAGGCAAATACACTCTCCTTGTGCAAATATATGTGGATGATATCATCTTTGGTGGTTCTTCTCATGATCTTGTTGCCAAGTTTGCAGATCTAATGAGCAGGGAATTTGAGATGAGCATGATGGGAGAGTTGACTTTCTTTCTCGGGTTGCAAATCAAGGAAACCCGGGAAGGGACGTTTGTGCACCAAGGCACGTACACAAAGGATATCTTGAAGAAGTTTGACATGGGCGAGGCAAAGCCCCTCTCGACGTCTATGTCAACTACTACTGCCTTGGATGCGGACGAGGAAGGAGAGGCAGTGGACCAGACTGAGTACCGAAGCATGATCGGGTCGCTTTTGTACCTGACGGCGACCCGACCGGACATTCAGTTCGCGGTCTGCTTGTGTGCATGTTTTCAGGAGTCCCCACGGACTTCGCACAAGCAGGTGGTGAAACGCATCATGAGGTACTTGCGCTTCACTCCCAAATTTGGTCTTTGGTTTTCCACCTCTTCATCTCTTGTGCTTTGTGGTTACTCTGACGCTGACTTTGCCGGTTGCCGACTTGATCGGAAGTCCACTTCTGGGACATGCCAGTTTCTCGGGTCCTCTTTGGTTTCTTGGTCTTCTCGCAAACAATCTAGCGTGGCACAGTCAACGTGCGAAGCTGAGTACGTTGCCGCGGCTAGTTGTTGCTCTCAGTTGATTTGGATGATAGCCACATTGAGAGATTTCGGTCTTGAGCTTACTAAGGTGCCTCTGCTTTGTGATAGCACAAGTGCAATTAGTGTGGCTAAAAATCCCGTGCTTCATTGTAACACCCTAAAATTTGCTTTTCTGGAAAATAGGGTTAAAATGATTTAATTGTGAATTTTGTGCTCATAAAAATGTAGGAAAATAAAAAAAAATTAACAAATTAAAAATTATTAGAAGGTTGCAACATGTTTGTGAATACATCTCCCTCCGCTCCTTTCCCTCTCTGCACCCGAAGGCCCAATCAGGCAGACGGCCCAGCAGGCCGGCCCGGCTTCACTCCCGTGCGGGCTCCTCTCCCTTTCCCCTCCCTGCTTCGGCTGATGATGTGGGCCCGTTCGTCAGCACCTCATCTGTCTTTTTCTTCCTCCGGATGGGAAGCTGCTCTCACCTTCCATTCTCACCGCCGATCAAATCCCTTCCCCGGTTTCCCCCTTCCTTTCTCGCAGCGCGCCCCTGGGCTATAAAAGCCGACCCCGCACCCACCGCCTCCACCTTTTCCAACGCGCAGTAGCTGCAGAGCCTCCGAGCGCCGCCGCAACCCTAGCGCTGCCCCGCCCTCTCTGTGCTGCCGCTGCGGTGCATCCTCTTGGTCCTGAGCCAGTTGCAGAGCTTTGGAGTTTGGTAAGAGGGCTCACGGTGCCCCGTTCTTGCTCTCTCTCACTCCCTATCTTCTCAATCAACGTCGCCGCCGCAACTGTGTTCCCCTTGCACGCAACCACACATGGACCGCCCCTCTGAGCCCCTCTCGGCTTCAACCAATACCCAAGACGCATTCTCCATCTCCTCCTCTTCCTCCCCATGCTTTTCCCTTTGCGAATCGTGCACTGGGTTCTCCGATTCGATTGTGCCGGCGAGCTCCCCTGTTCTCCGGCCATGGAACCACCGTGTCGGTGTTTTTGTTCCCGGTCGAACGCCCTGCTTCCCTCTCCCTCTTCGTTCTTGACCATCGGATCATAGATCAAGGGTCCCGATTAGATCGGGAGCATACCCCTTCATAATCGGTCCACCATGGACTTGTAGACTCGAGTCCATGGCCACCTCAACCGGTCCACCGAAGCCACCCAATCGTAGGAAGCCACGTGGATGAGGACCAGGTCAGCACAGCCGGCGTGTTTATCCTATACGTTTTCTCTTCTGGAAAGCGTAGACTCTTTTCGGCTTTGTTTTAATTGGATAAAAAGAACAATTCACTATCAGTTTTCAAATGCTCATAAAAGATGTGTTTCAATTCCGTTTTGATCCATTCAAATTACGTTAGATTCGTAGCGACGAGATCTACCTGATGAAACCCTAATAATTTATGTTTTACAACTTTGAAAATAAAGATTGATTTAATGTCTTTTAAAATTCAAGTTTAATCTCTAAATCTTGTTTTCTCCATAACTTCTACGTTTTAGACCCGTTTCAACTCGTTCAAGTTGCGTGGGTTTCATATCGATTTAATCTGTATATTAGTGATCTTTAATACCATGTTAATAGATCTGTAATTTCATGGTTAACTCCTAACTTGATTAATAACTATGCAACTTGTTTTAAATATAAAATATGATTAGTTCTACTTTTGTTTCGTGATCTAAATATAACTTTGACTTAATATAACTTGGGTGTTTCTCTGAAATACCTTATCCATTCTTTTATATAGTTAAAACTAACAAAGCTCATAGTTCTCTTTAATAAAAGCAAACCTTTCGGTAGATGTATCTCAATCATCGTAGATCTGATTAGTGTGTTCTTCACGACTGTGTGGTTGTAGAGATGCGTAGATTTATTTTTAAATCCTTTTCACTGATTGGTGTATTGTTCTAATTTAGCCATATTTGTATGCTTTGTATGATCAGATGCTTGCGTGGTGATTTATTAATTATTGTACAATCGGTGAGTTTTGCGCTGGAGATCAAGGAGAAGAAGTTGGTATTTTTGGAGATCTCTGAAGGTTTGAACTAGAAGAGGAATCTAAGTTTAAGGAAAGTATTACATGGGATCATCCTTGTTTTCCTATTCATGATAATCACTCATTAATCATATGCATGAGTTTCCTTGTTACCCTATAAGGTTATCCTAGTATTGTACCTTATACCTTGTCACCCTGGGAATTTATGCATTTGGGTAGTATGATGCTAGCGCCAAACAAATGACTATGATCATGTAAACTTGATTAATGATATATGCAATGACAATAAAAGATGACTTTTTAGCAACGTGGACTATAGGTGGAACAACAGGCACCTCAACCTGTGTTCTTACTCATAGGGATATTTCTGTAAGTAGATTACCCCAGGACTAACAGTGCAACCACAATCTATATGGCTTTGGCTTGACTCAGTATTAGAATTCTACTGGTTTGTGGCAACTTACCCGAAAGGGCGCAAGAGGGGCTCACCTTAGTGCCCTCGTAAGACGGGTAGCACTAACCATTGAGGAAACGTGTAGCGGGTTGTTACCTACCAGTGGAACCTATGAACGGTCTCGTAGTGTACCCTGCTCCACTTCCTTGGTAGAGGTGATGGCATATGGGGATCACGACTTGTGGGTAAAGATGTACGACCTCTACAGAGTGTAAAACTATTATAATAGCTGTGCTCGCGGTCAAAAGTGGCTTGGGCTCCTTACTGTGTGATGTCCTTATGTCATAGCTCATCAGTTGTTATTTGTTATTGATTATTGTTACTTGTTCATATAAGCATTACATCATGTTCACTTGATCATATGGTTAATGGGCTTTTTGATTACATTGATGCTATCCTATGCTAAAATTGAGATAACTTAATAGCTTATTCAGTTAAACTAGTGGCATACCTTTTTGAGCCTCATGAACCCCATGTACACTTGTTGAGTACGAAAGTACTTACGCTTGTTTATTCTTTTCAATATTTGGATAAAAATCCCGGATGGGTACCAGATTGCGAGAGTCTTGAGCAGTTAGGCTTGTGATCAACCAGTCAGTTGGTCCCTGTGGAGTGGAGTCTTCACCTGAAGATCGGAGTATCTTTCCGCTGTTTGCTCTCTTAAGGTTATTTCTTTGACCTTATATGTTATGTATTTAAGTATTGTCTTTTGATACTACCTTAATTTGTGGCTATATGTGAGATTTGACTTCCTGGGCTCACATATGGTGTATAACTAGTTTTGTTCTTAAAACCGGGTGTGACATTCATTCAAAGACCAAGCACATTGAGGTCCGCTTTCATTTCTTGCGAGATCATTACGAGAAGGGCGACATTGACCTCCGTCATGTCGAGACCCAAAACCAGCTTGCGAATATTCTCATGAAGCCTCTGGATCAAGCTACGTTTTCTCGCCTTCGGGGCGAGTTGGGTGTTTGCTTTCCTTTTTAGAGGAGGAAAGTTTTGTGTTTCTTAGTTCTTTTTTGTTCTTCTTGTATTTTCTTTGTCCTTCTCAATTGGTGTCTTGCTAGTGTTAGTTGGTGTCATTGCATTTTGCGTCTCATTTCCATTTGTGACATAGTTCATTTCAAGCTTCATACTTATAACCGATATAATGAATCTATGCTTTGTTTGAGGTGCTTTATGTGTCTTTGGTGTTGCCTAACTTAGAATCTCTTTGATCTTATGATATGCAATAGAGCTAAGTTAGAAAAGCTTTAAACTGAAATTAATTCCCCATGTCACCTCTGAAATGGCACTAGCATCAGTAGCTTTTGAAGATCCTTCTTGGCTGCCTTGTATATAGCTTGTATCTATGGCTCTTAAATGTTTCATTCACTACCTTTGAGCACCATGATTAATATCTAAAATGAAATTGCTCTTTGTTTTGTGAATTGGAAAGATCGAGTTGGGTCTGCATTGTGAGCACTTCACCGTGTGTTCGAGACTGCTTCCCATATGAGTTGATACTTGAGCGGTGTCGTGTATGACCAAAACCGGTGTGTCAAGTCCTTTGACTTCTCCTGGTTGGTAAGCAGTGGCATCACTTTGCTTACAACCACTCACATAAAACTTAAATGTGCCTAAATCTGAAAATTGGCTGCAAAACTCTGAAATTTGGAACATTCATTCAGTTGGGTCATTGTCTTGTTGTATGAACTTTTCTAAGGGATAGTTTTACTAGCTATACATGAGATTTCTTTGAGATAGATCCTATCTTGTTTGCCATGTCTAACTGTCTCTAGGAGGTGATACCCTTTCTCTGCCCTCACGTGATATGCTCTCTAAAATAGCTTCTAAAGTAATCTTAAGCTCAATTTGAGTTTTTGTTGGGCACGTAGAGCTTTTCCTATTCTCATAGGATCACATCACTTAGAGCATCTATTCATTGTCTTAGCTCTAAGTATGAAGCTTTTACACTCATTTTGCATTTCATGGCATTTGTAGCCGGATCTTGAGTTGTTAATGTTTGATGAGCTACATGTGTCAACAAGGGGGAGAGATGTGTATTTCATTCCATTTTCAGCCATCTACTTTCAAGGGGGAGAAAGAGTGCATCTCATTGGTTTCATTGGTTTAGAGCTTCTTTGGTCAAGGGGAAGTTTGTGTGCTTCTTTTGCCCTAAGGAGCTCATTTGGTATCTTGAGTGTGCTTTTGCCCAGGGGGAGCTTTTGCTAGATGTGTTGAGCCTTTGCCTATTCTGGAGGGTCTAGCTTGCTTTGTTGGCTCCGATAGGTTTTGAGTGCTTCTTGATCTTTAAGTGTTTTAATTGGTATCTTTGGAGTTCCCTTGGCATTCTGAGCTTTGAGAATTGTGATTGGTATTTTGGACTTGCTAGCGGTGTTGAGCCCGTTTTTGTGCCTCTTCTTGAGGGATAGCTTTGTTTTGCTTGGTTGCGTCGAGTCGTTGCCCATGTCTTTGGGAACCAAGTTTTGGACTCGTTTTGCTTTTCTCAAGTGACCTCGTTTTGCCTTTCTTAGCTTTTTGGTCATTTGGAGAGCTTTACCTTGTGGCTCAAATCTGAAATGCACTTGTGTTGACAATGCACTCATCAAGGGGGAGATTGCGAACACATGGTGGATAAGTACCCATGTATGTTCAGCTTTATGATGAGTGATCGTCCAACACGTGAGTGTTTCAGTTTGAGTGGCTTACCCTAACCCCTTGTGAAAGCAAGTCTGTGCATGTCTATCGGCTTGTGGTGTGCAGGTGTTATGCCTAGTGACAGTAGTCAATGACGTGGAGAAGGTCGAGTAGAGGCTTGCCGTGCCGATGGACTGAGAGCGGTGAATGGAGGAAGCGGGGCTCGGACTGAGGGACCATGGGTGCCGGCGGACTAGCTGTGGTGGCTAGTACTTGGCACCGGCGAGTGCGAGAAGACATGGAGGTAGACCGAGTTGACCAAGTCAAGACGGCGGACGAGCGGGTCTAGCGGAGACTCATGGGACTCGGAGTCCGACCGAGCAAGGACAAGGTGGCTCGAGTCGAGCGGTTTGGTGGTTTGGGCCTCAAAACCATCCGAGGCCGGTTTCCGAGTTTGGGCTGCAAAACTTGGGGTTCGGTGCAACAAACGCTGGGCAACGGACGCAGCAACAGTGATCAACGGACGCTGGGTGAGCGTCTGACGCTTATGCAGAGCCAAACCCGAGAGGTCCTCCAGGCGACGGACGCGTCTAGCGGTACCTCAACGGACGCTAGCGAGCGTCCGACGCAAAAGAACAAAGAGCCTGTAAAAAACAAGAACCGACGGACGCTCTGGCGGGCAGGTGACGGACGATGGTGAGCATCCAACGCGAACTTGAACCACGCAAACAGAGCGAGCGACGGACGCTGACGTCAGCACGACCTAGCGTCCGGCGCCTCTCAACGAAGCGTCCGGCGCCCCCGAGCAGAACGCAGTAAACGCGAAAACCCCGATTTTCTTCGCCAAATCTTTCCGAAACCAAACCAAATGATCACCAACTGCAACCAAAGTTTGTAGGCATGATCCTAGTGCAGTTGGGGAGCTATCCCGAAGAAATCATTGCTCAATTTGGATTGGTTAAATGAGAACAAAAGGATTTCGGGAAGAAACTCTAAAACGAAGAACGCGAGAGAGAAATCACCTGATCTACGTACTCGTGAGGTTTGAGGAGAAACCCTTCGGTGCAAAGAAGCTCCTCACGATTACGCACAACTTGGTTCAAACGGATTTGCAAAAGCTACTCCCTACAAAAAGAAATCATCTCGGGAAAAGAGGGAGCAAAAGCAAAACGCAAAGAACACAAGCAAAACGGGGACACAATCATGAAACCGAAGCCACCATGGCTTACGGAGGTTACGGCCTCCGATTCCTCGCGAAAAACTCAAGTTCTTACAAAGGTTGGTGGAAGCAACCTAGGGATCTCATGAACTAGAGAGAGAGGGGGCAAGTGATTAGGGTTCAAGAGATAGGATGAGGATACCCCTTCATCCCCTATTTATCAGAGGCTTTGGCTACTTCCCAAAGACCCCCCTAGATACAATGAGTGAACTACCTAGCCTAAGCATTGCAGTCCATGCTCCGGTAAATATCTCCCTCAATTTGAATGGACGGCCCCGCTTCCTGCCAGGACTTGCCATCGCCTTGACGCAACCTCTAGGATTCCGCCACTTGCCATCCCTGCTTCCTCGGAAGCTCCGCCTAGGTTTTGAGGCCCAAACCCAGGCAACCCGCCACCGGTAGCTTTCGGATCAACTACCGAACCCCGAGTTTTGTGGCCCAAACTCGGAAACCGACGCTGATGGTTTTGAGGCCCAAACCACCAAACCACTCGACGGGAGCCACCTTGTCTTCGCTCGGTTGGACTCCGAGTCCCCTAAGCCTCCGCTCGACTCGCGCGTCCACTGTCTTGACTTGGTCGACTCGATCTACCTCCATGTCTTCTCGCACTCCCCAGTGCCAAGTACTAGCCACCACAGCTAGTCCGCCGGCGCCCATGGTCCCTCAGTCCAAGCCCCACTTCCGCCCTTCACCACTCTCAGTCCATCGACACGGCAAGCCTCTACTGGACCTACTCCACGCCATTGACCACTGTCACTAGGCATAGCAATTGCACACCACAAGTCGATAGACAAGCACACATTTCTGCTTTTGCAGAGGTTAGGGTGAGCCACTCAAACTGAAACACTCACGTGTTGGTCAATCACTCATCATCAAAACTGAACATACATGGGTACTTATCCACCATGTGTTCGCAGTAGTTGAGCTCTAAGCTACCGGTGGCGGGTTTCCTGGGTTTGGGACTCAAAACCTAGGCGAAGCTTTCGAGGAAGCAGGGACGGCAAGTAGCGGAATCCTGGAGGTTGTGTCGAGGCGACGACAACTCCCGACAGGAAGCCGAGCCGTCCATTCAAAATGCGGGAGATATTTTTCGGAGCTTGGACTGCAATGCTTAGGCTAGGTAGTTCACTCAATGTATCTACGGGGGTCTTTGGGAAATAGCCAAAGCCCGATAAGTAGGGGGTGAAGGGGTATCCCTCATCTTATCTCTTGAACCCTAATCATTTTCCCCAACTCTCTCTCTCTACCCTCTCTCTAGTTCATGAGATCCCTAGGTTAATTTGACCAACCTCTGTAAAAACTTGAGTTTGTTGCGAGGAATCGGAGGCCGTAACCTCTGTAAGCCATGGTGGCTTCGATTTCTTGATCATGTCCCCGCTTTGCTTGTGTTCTTCGCGTTTTTCTTTTGCTCCCTCTTTTTCCCAAGATGATTTCTCTTCGTAGGGAGTAGCTCTTGCAAATCCGTTTGAACCAAGTTGTTCGTAATCGTGGGGAGCATCTTTGCACCGAAGGAATTCCCCTCAAACCTCACGACTACGTAGATCGGGTGATTTCTTTGTCGTGTTCTTCGTTCTTGCCCCTTTTCCCCCAAATCCTCGTTTCCATTTAATCCTCACCAAATTGAGCGATGATTTCTTCGGGATAGCTCCTCTACAGAACTAGAATCATACCTACCAAGTTCGGTTGCTAGTAGAGAACATTTGGTCAAGATTTGGGAAGATTTGGTGGAGAGAAAATTGTTTTTCGCGTTTACTATGTTTTTGTTGGGGGCGTCGGACGCTTCGACGGTTTGCGTCGGACGCTAGTACGTGCTGACGTCAGCGTCCGTCGCCTCGTTTGTCGGTGTCCTTTGGTTTTGGCGTTGGACGCTCTTCAGAGTCCGTCGCCCAGCGTATGTCCCGTCGTGTGCGATGTGAAGTTCTGTCTTTCTCTCAGGTAGGCCGACGGACGCTCGTCCGAGCGTTCGTCGCCAAATGTCCGTCGCTTCAGTAGCTCTCCGGTTCTGTTAGGCTCTCTAGAAGGCCGACGGACGCTCACCTAAGCGTCCGACGCCCTACCTTGGAGCGTCCGTCGTGCTGTCTTCTAGCGTCCGTCGCCTGCTTTTTGGCTGATTTGCTTGGGGTTCTTGCCTCTTTCCCATAAGGGTTGAGAACTCATCTTCGGGGGTTGCTAGTGAGTTGTCCTCCACTGCCGGTGAGCTTTCATTTCTCTGATTTTGTCTGAATCCCCGAGCGTAGCTCGGGGGAGGTTGAGCACCCAGCAACTGGGTTTGGTTTTTGGGAAGAGTGGCCCGAATATTTCGAGAGAAATTTGAGGCTCCCATTCACCCCCCCTCTGGTCGCCATTCTCGGTCCTTCAAGAAGTGTACCAATGCATTTCTCAAAAAGTTCTTCCCGATGGGCAAAACCACCGCCCTTCGTGGAAGAATTTCAAGTTTCCAACAACAAGCGGATGAGACTATTCCCAAAGCATGGGAACGTCTCCAGGAGTATATTCGAGAATGCCCTCATCATGGAATTCAAGATTGGCTCCTGATTCAAGGCTTCTACTATGGGTTAACACCAGTAACCCGTAGTCACCTTGATGTAGCCGCAAGAGGAGCATTCACTTCACTCAATGTCACACAAGCCAAAGATCTCATAGAAAAGATAGTGACAAATCAAGGGTGGAAGGATGAAAGGATCCCAGTTAAAAAGAAGAGTGCAGAAACCATTCATGAAGTCAGTGCACTCTCCACAAGTATGTATCTCTTAATGAAGAAACTCGAAGAAAGAGCCAATTTCAAGAAGGATAGAGAATCCATCCAACACTATGCCTCCACACGAGCTAAGAAGACAAAACAATGGTGTGAGGTATGTGGTGGAAATCATTTGAGAGACAATTGCCCCGAAACAAACGAAGGCGTGAGCTTCATCAACAACAATGAGAATCGACCTCAGCAAGCTGGATTGAAGCCATGACCCTTCCAGCAAGGTAATGAAGGTAAAAGTTTTTATAATTTTAATCAGCCTTCATTTAAAGATCTTGTCCTAAGCCAATCCAGGATTAATGAAAGTTTAAACAATAAACTAGCTGCTAATGATAAAACCCTTAAAACTTTAAACAATAAAATGAATGACTTAGCTTTTGTTGCCTAAGCGTCCGCCACCAGCGTTCGACGCCCTGCCCTGTAGCGTCCGTTGCGCTGTCTTCCAGCGTCCGTCGCCCTGCTCTCCAGCATCCGTCGCCTGTCTTTTTGGCTGATTTGCTTGGGGTTCTTGCCTCTTTCCCATAAGAGTTGAGAACTCATCTTCGGGGGTTTCCGGTGAGTTTTCCTCCATTGCCGGTTGAGCACCCAACAACTGGGTTTGGTTTTTGGGAAGAGTGGCCCGAATATTTTGAGAGAAATTTGAGGCTCCCATTCACCCCCCCCCCTCTGGTCGTCGTTCTCGGTCCTTCGTATAACTTCTGTGTTCTAGATCTGTTTTGTCCCGTTCTAGTTGCGTTGGTCTCATAACGATAAGATCTATTTGTTAGCAACAATATTAAACATGTTTTCTTCTTTCAAACATGTTTTCCTAATTAAAGTGAGTTAGGGTTTCCACTTTGGTTTTCATAAATAAAATATACTGAGCTCGGCCTGGAGGCGAGAATCCCTTTCTTCCTCCTGAAAGGTTGAATAGCGTCAACCATGACCTGGAGCAAAGGAAGTCTGAAGTAGTGTAGAGGATATACCCTTAGGGCGGTGGTGGCAGTTAGTATATTCAGCCGACTATCATCTGGCACTGTAGAGGATATCCTCGGCTTCTTGAATTGTTTGGAGCCAGAAGAACCGGTGACTCGCATGAAGCAACTCAGGGTCTGATGGTCAGACAGGTCGTCGGCCTTCCTCTTCATCAACGCCTTCAATGTTGGTGCTTCCCAACCGAGCCTAGGGTTGGGGCACCACTGGTCATAAGTCATAGAGGGAGGACTGAATCCCTCGAGATCCTGCAGAAGAGGAATTAAAAGGACAACTCCAGGATGTCAAAAGTGTTGAAGATATAGAATAGTACATTGGGGGCAGGACAAAAGTCAGGGTCTAACGACGAGCAGTAGGTGGCCACTGCTTTACTGAAGAGATGTTGGCTGCATTCTTTGCCACCATGCAGTGTACAAAGAAGAGGTCAAAGGTTGGCAGATATGATCTTTGACAAAAACATGGGGAATGGATCTTTCAATTAGTACGATCCGGTTGAATTCAAACCCTGAGTACACTGCTTCCCGTGGCCGGAGCTTGTCATCAAGGAAGAGGCCTGGGGCAACTGTCTAAGTCCTATTTGCTTTGCTGCGATAGAAGTGTTACAAAATTCATATGATTGGAGGCTTCTCTCTACCATGTCTAACTTCTGTTGGTAGCAGGAAGGGCTTGACTAAGTCACTGAAAATCAGCAAGAGTGTTGGTATGCATATCTCATGTGGAATCTAAAGGTGAAGGGGAGTTCGAATGCCAAAATATCTGAATAGGCAAACCATTTCAGGATGTTTGCAGGAAAACCCTTGGAGAACAGTGTGAAGAAATCCCCAACCGTCTTGGTGATGATAACGACCGAAGCTGCTTCACCAAATGATATACATCAGCCTAATTTTTCCTCCTCTGTTAAATGTCCCTTGGTCTCCTATAGGAAGGTTTTCGAGGGGAAGGACAGAGATGTCAAGTCTGGAACAACAATTCTATGCATCTACGAGTTGAGCCAGAGCTGGAGAGGCCACCATGGTCCTGTGATAGTGGGAATAGTTTCATTCTTCACCAGGTGTTGATACACTTGATTCAGGAGGTGATAGAGAGCACCTAGCAAGTACTTGGCCAATGGAATGTCACTCTGAGAGTTTACATGTTCGGCTAAGGACATATAATTTCTAGTTTGTGTGCATGATTGTCCATAGAAAAGGATTTTGTCTAGCCAAATGTTCGAAAAGATTACACGTTCGCTATTAGTGATGGATTTTGAGACAGATTCACTATTTTGTATGTACTGGCCTGAAAGGTCTAGGAATGGCTAGAGGGAGGGGGTGAATAGCCTAATTAAATTTTCTACAACAACACTTAAGCAAACTTGTTAGAATAAAACACGACGTAAAGCAAGTTTGCACTAGCATTACTAGGAACGACAAGCCACCTACCACAAGTCTAGTTACTAGCAAGATAAAACCTATATCACACACAAGAGCTAGATAACTAGTGAGCCTAGACTAAGCTACACAAGCTAAACTAGAGGCTCTACTTTGCAAGAATGTAAAGAAAGTAATGCAAAGCTAGAGTTAGGAGGGTGATACCGCCGCGGAGAGAATACCAATGAATATACAATCAATCACAATAGAAATCCTCGGTAGATACAATGTGACACAAGATTTTTTACCGAGGTTGTCGGATACCTAGAAATAGGGTACCCAATTTACCAGACTCCACAAAAACAAAATCACCATCGGAGGCTCCTTCGCCTCGCCCGAGCCAAGGTGGCATCATCCGTGACATCGTCAACCCTCGGGGGCTCTTCTGCCTCGCCCGAGCCAAGGTGGCGTCATCCGTGATGTCATCAACCCTTGGGGGCTCTTCTGCCTCGCCCGAGTCAAGGTGGCATCATCCGCGACATCATCAACCCTCGGGGGCTCTTCCGCCTCGCCCGAGCCAAGGTGGAGTCGGCCATGACGTCATCAACCCTCGGGGGGTTCTTCCGCCCCGTCCGAGCCAGGGAAACGTCATCCGTAATGCCCCTCGCCCTCAGAGATCTCACCGCCATCCACAGCCTAGGGTGCCCTAGCCCATATAGTCAAAAGGTCTACAGTACCCTCCGTCCTCAGGGATAGGGTTCAAGGCATGAGCCGCGATGCCAACCTCTGTTCACCCTGCGGTACAAGCTCCTGTGCTGCCTAACCGAAGACTTCTGCGCACTATACCCACGCCATGCCTCCGACAGACACCCCAATAGGGATTAGGATGCCATCAGCCCTGTATGACGGAATGCGGGGGTGTCAGGTCCTATGCGACCAGCCTTCGCCCATGCCTAGGAAAGGGAACAGCGGAGTTCCCGACCACAAGGCTCTAACACCCGGTTTTTGGAAGAATACCGAATACAATGTATATGTGTGCCCAGGATGTCCACACAAAACATATATACAAATATGGAGATTATCAAAGACAATGCTTTATTATATATCGAAACATAGTTACAAAAAGTCTTACATCTATAACAAAGCATCGCGGAAGCTAGTCTATATCTCTAGTCTTCGGGTCTCCATACTCCACAGAGACAGTTGACTGGGGGTACACTCGCCTAGTACTCTTGGAACTCCTTTGATAACACTTCACTCGAATCACCATCTGGTACCCATCCAGGATTTTTATGTAAAGGTGATGACAACAAGCGTCAGCTCACCATGCTCAGCAAGTATAACTATGGGGTTTATGAGGCTCAAAAAGGATAGACACGGGTTTAACTATGTTTGCTTTTGATTAGTCATGGTTTTAGCATTTGAGTAGCATCAAGTTCTTCATAAGCCCAATAACCACATGATCAAGTGAACAAGATATAATGCATATATGAACAAATACTAATAATCAATGCCAAAATAACATCTGATGAGCTATGACATAAGGACATCACAATGTTAAGGATCTAGACCGCTCGTAACCACGAGCACGACTATCATGATAGTTTTACACTCTGCAGAGGTTGTACATCTTTACCCCCAAGCCGTGATTCCCATTTGCCGGGGTTTGCAAAGACCACAATACCTCTACCTAGGAGGCGTGGCAGGGTTTCACTACATAACCTTTCGCCAGCATACTCTAACAAGTTAGGGCCGTGAGGCTAATGTCTAGTATGAATGGGTATTCTCCTTCTTGTGGCTCGTGGGGTCGCAGCACACGCATGCCTCCAAGACAGGAAAACTGCTAAACATCACTCAACCCGATAGAGACATACTAGGTACTGAATTAAAGTCAGAGCCATATAACACTCGGGGTAGCACGGTTTTCTGAGTGGCCGCTTATAGAGATACCCGAGTGAGAACATAGGTGTGAGTTCCTGATGTTCCACCTATAGTCCACGTTGCAAAAAATTCATATTTTATCATCATTATATATATCATTAATCATGTTACAGGATCATGGTTATTCTTTAGGAGCACTAGCTTTGATCTACCCAATGCAACCCAAAAGGCGACAAGGTACAGGATATCAAATATCTAGGAAAATCCTTAGGGTTAACAAGGTGGACACATGCATATGAATTAAGTGATATTAAAGTTTATAGGTAACAAGGAGAGTCCCATGCTATACTTGCCTTCCATATGCTTGCTCAAACTTTCCAACTTTCCTTTTAGATCACCTTGCAAAGCTCCACATCTAACGTCACATGCATCACAAAAGAACCTAAAAACAGTACACCATACATTACAAAAGCATACTATAAAGGTAACTAACGTATTCTACGCATCGCTATGAACTCGTGAGCGCCAAAACCACCAAAAACAGAGCTACGGTTTGCAAGATACAACTAACGGTAGATTAACTTTTTTAAAAATAGAGCACTAAGAGCGTTATTCATTTTAGTTAGGTAAAAGGGTAGATAAGGTATTTCAGAGAAATACCTATGTTGGATTTAAGTCAAACTTATGTTTGGATTTGCAAACTAAAGTAAAACTATTTATTTTATTTATAAAGCAAATTGCATAGTTCTTTAATCAAGTTAAGGATTAACCATGAAAATACAGTACTATTAACATAGTATTAAAGGATCCTAAACTGTAGATTATGATTTTACGAAACTAACACAATTTGAATGACTCAAAACGGATTTAAAACAAAGAAGATATGAGCTTTTGAAGTTGAGTGGCAAATCTGTAAATAAGGAACTCATTTTCGGATTTTAAATAAATAAAAACAGAAAAGAAAAAGGCTCTTGTGTGTGGGTACATTTATCCAAAAGGTCTGGGGCTAGATCATAAGAAAACTGGACTGATATAAAAGGAATTAGAACTGAGGCAGAACGCGGGTTGATTATAAAGAAGCAGAGGAGGTTTTGTGCAAAGCTGACAGATCTGGTCGGGGCTAACCAGCTAGTCGCTGACGTCATCACCACGTGGCGACGCGTGACTGGTGTGGGTGTACCACGTGGGCGTGGACCAGCTGACGCATGCGCGGGGCTGATGGTCCATGGTTCATGGTGGACCGATCCCATAACCCCGAAGGGGTATCTAATCGGGCCATCCAGATTAGATCCGACGGTGACCGATCAAAGGGGGAGGCTTCCGCGCTGCGGCACCGTGAGAACGCGGCGGCGCCATGGCCGGATCCTGTCGGTTCGTCTCAATTGCGAGCTAGGGGCTACGGGGGGTTCCGGTAGGGGGCATGGGAGAGAACGGAGCTCACCGCGGGCTCGGTGAAGGGAACACCGTCATCGGTGATGGCACAGACGAGTCGGGAGCCGAGCCGAGGCGGGCGGCAGCTCCGGTGCGGGTTGGAGAGGCCGTTGCGGGCGCGAATTGGCGCCACGGAGTGCTTCCAAAGGTTCTCCACGCCACAGCAAAGTCAACGGAGGAGGAGATGGCACCGGAGGCAGTCGGAGCACACGGAGCAGTGAGCTCAAGCCGAGCTCGGCAATGGTGGAGACGGTGGCGGAATTCGGCGCTGTGGGGGAGGAGGAGGTGCGAGGAGGGTCGGAGGATTACCGCGCGCGTGCGATGCCTTAGAGAGCCTTTTATAGGACTAGGGAGGGAGAGAGAGGCCGGGGCGTGGAGCTCCGATGCGGCGTTGATGGCAGGGGCGGTTAAGGCCAATAGGGCCTTCAATAAGGCGGTTGAATAGAGGCGAGTGAATAGGGGGAGTGATTGAGTGAGTCAATGGGGAGGGAGTGATTGCGGGAGTGAATGAGGGGCTCGGCTGGAGTTTCGGTCCTTCCATTAATGGAGAACAGAGATGAGGAGAGGGCGCTGGTGGGAGGTTAGGGATGACTGGCACGCGGGCCCCACGTGGCAGTGAAAGAGAGAGAGAGGGGAGGAGGTGGTGCACTGGGCTCCGCCCGGCGCCGACAGGGTGGACCCACGGGTCAGCCGGAGAGAGGGAGGGATGTTGAGATTCTATTGGCGCTGACATTCGGGGCCCGCAGCGTAGAGAGAGGAAGGGGGAGTGTGGGGCTTGGCTTTGGCGCCGACAGAGCAGGCCCACCGCGCAGTGAGTGCGAGAGAGGAGGCGGTGGGGAGCTGGGCCTGCGGATGTTGGGCCGAGTTGGCTGGGCCGAGAGTCGAGGTGGAGCGGGGAGAGGGAGGGTTCGGCTGGGCTTGTTTCCAAGATGGGCCAGAAGCAGAGAGTGAGAGAGAGATTTCTCTTTTTCCTTTTCTTTTTATTTTGCAAACTCTTTTGAAAATCAAATCCTTTTGAAACCAAACCAATTTCAAAATACTTTACAAATCATTTTCTGAGTTTTGAAAATCAAACTTTGAACTTCTTTTTAAGATAAACTTTTAAAACTTCTATTTATTTTATAAATAGATCAAAAAGCGATTTAGACCAAAACCGAGTTTTACAAAATTGTTTTTCACTCAATAAAATTAAATGCAAAGGCATGAATGCAACACCCTTTTCATATTCTATTTAGAAGAATTTTAAAATACATATTTTGCACATATTTAGTTACTAAAACCCTATTTAAATCTTATCATTTTTAGGAAAATCATAAATCCTTTTGTTTTATCCAGTGTTTTCTATTCACAACCCAAAATAGAAATTTTGGGGTGTGACAAAGGCGCATGGCTACAGCACAACAAGGACGAACAAGACCCAGACATGTGTCTTTTGGCACAATCTTCCTCAGGAAGGAAGACAGGATGAAGACAAAGCCATCCCTCGGTAGCAGGCCAAGCCGGGCCCACGTTCACTTCCCCTCTCTCTACTATACTCCTCCATCTCTCCCTACGTATAAAGGGAGGGAGTGGACCCCCAATCTGGATGGCTCGACAACCGGGGAGGCGCTGGTCTCGGCGGCGTTCGCCAAGTCAACAACCGGGGAGGCGCTGCTCTGTCCCTCCTCGGCGGACGGCACCCCTCGATGCAGTCTTTTCCATCCCGCATACGCAGAGCCGCCCACGGTTCTGAAACATTAGATACGATCGTTACAAATCATGGGCAACCTTTTCCCTGCAGACAGGGTAGAGGAAAGCATCAAGCATAGCCAACTCACCCATGGGAGAAGACGCATTTCTGCTTCGGCTCCACCCCGCTGCGGCTGGCGGCGCCCGAACTCCTGCTCCGTTCGACCCCTTCGGATGAGGTAGAACGGGGAGTCACCGGGACATCTCTAGCGTCGCCACTCCCGGAACCCCCTGGGGCCAGGCGCGCGCCGAGCGTCTGGACCGGGAGCGCCTCCACTGCCGGCGCCACCCCTGCGGGGTAGTGCAGCGTTCCAGCCGCCAGCGAAGCCAGCACCACCTTAGGTCAAGGATGCCCGTCCTCGTCGTCTCCATCATCATCGCCGCCGTCCCCACTGAGGCCACCACTGCCTTCGTCCGACTCGGTGGGGGACTCCTCCTCCGTTTCCCCAGCGCAGCACGGTCTGGCCCACCGTTGTTCCAGCTGCGTGAGCCTCAGCGCCCTTTCGGCCTTCCTCCTCTTCCTCTCGACGGCATCCACTCGCTGCCGCGCGTTCCGCTCCCTATTCGCTGACCGCTGTGCCGACAGAACGGGAAGGGGAACGGCCACGTGACGCACCGATGAGCGGGGCCCCTGCGGGGAAAAGACCGAAGATCCGTGGGATGTTACCGACAAGAGAAGGAAACGCAAAAAGAGAAAATAAACACCACGCCATCAGCACTCACCAGATCGAAGAACGCAGGATCTGGGCACATTGGAGGGCAGCGCCCGATGTCATCAGGAGTAAACGTTTTCCCAGCAGTCCCCTCATAATTGAGACTGTGCGGTCGAAGCTCAACTCTTCGGCCGCCATGGCGGTGTCCTCATGCGGTGCTCCGGGTACCATGTCGTTCAGTGGGAGCCCCCACACCATGAGCGGGAGGACCCGGTGCCGAAGGAATTGCGCGATGACCCCCACAAGGATCAGCCCATGATCCCGGAGATCAGTCATGCTCTGGAGGTAGGGTTGTATCCTCGCAAGCTCGCGTGTGGTCGGTCCGTGAAGCCAGGAGGAAGGCTCCCCCCCGAAGCGCCAGCCTGTGAAAACCGGGAGCGGCGCCTCGGGGTGGTTCCGGATGTAGAACCACTGCGAGTGCCACCCCCGGTTGGACGAAGTCGCCCGCGTTGGCATATAGGACGCCAAGTTGGAGGAGCGGAGGCTAAGCGCGCACCCCCCTTGCAGGACGCCACCGACCTCGCGCCGCCAGAGTTGACGAGGAACACTGTCGCCTTGAAGAAATACTTCCACAACACGAAATCCGGCTCCACCCCCAGCATTCCCTTCGACATGGCCGCGAAGGCCGCAAGGTGGAGAACGGAGTTGGGATTGAGGTTATCAAGCTCAATCCCGTAATGGTTGAGAATCCCCTGCAGGAAGCGAGTCGGCGGGGTCCCGAACCCGCGGTCGTGGAACGGGAGGTAGGAAACCACATACCCCTCAGGTGGTGCCGGGACGTCGGCACCGGTGGGGACGATCCACTCGACAATGCTGCTGGCGAAGCGCTCGGGGCGCAGTAGCCCCTCTCACACCAGCTCAAGCGCCCGCTCCCAAACGAGAGAGCACCGCTCCCAACTCCTTGAAGGTTGATCTCCAGCCATAGGGGGGTGCGCTCGGGGAAGGATCCGCGTCGCGGCGGAAGGCGTGGCTAGGGCAGGAGCACAGCGGCGCAAACCCTAGGTGCAAGGGGAGACGACTCGAGCGAGGGCAGGAGACGAAGAGGGCAAGCAGTACGAGCGCAGGGGGATGATGACGCGGCACCCAGATATTTGTAGGAACCCAGAAGGCGGACCGTCGCCTCGTCAATTCTCCACGCCACGCCTTGGCCCCACCACCCGAGCCGCATTAAATACGGCCGCTCGGCTACGTCACTTCCACTGTTCGCAGGAATATCAGGAATTGCACGCGTTGTGGCAAGTAACTATCACCGCTCGCATTTTCCCCTCATTCCGATTTGTATCCTGTATCCATCATCATTACAGGATCTACCCCGGGCCCACCACGCCGCGCGCATAGATTTCACTCATGTGCCTCCCGAGAGCGAGCGCATCTCAGGAGAACCCCCGACTCGTTCGAGCTCGGCCTACTCACGCGAAGGTCGGAGGGACACGCACATGGCGTAACGAGCAGCGACGGTCCATCGGCCCAGGTAAGCCAAAGGGATAAGCGCTACAGACGCCCCGACGGCCCACTATGGTCCAGAGATACGAAAGCCGACCCACCACGGTCCAGATATGGTTCGAAACGGCCGTCTCAGGACAACAGAGCGAGGGGCGAACAGGGAATAGACACTCTAGCGGTCATTAGCCTGGCAATCGGATGCCAAGGTCATTCCAAGATTTCGTATTTGAGTCCGTATTTATGGATGATTGGTTCATGGTATTCCTACCGAAGGAAGGCAGCAGGCCCCCGGGACCAATCGAACGGACCCGGCTACTAAATGAAACCGATTTGGGGTGAGCAACGACTTTGGCCACAAGCCGGAATCCTAGCGAACGGGACCGATCACCCCACTCAAATTTTCCCGATAGTAACTCGACGAGAAGCCATGGTTCGTCCGCTTCAAGGATAGCATGGTTCGGCTCATATTCCCCCTTTTCTTTACACCGAGTAAAGACTCGGGGGCTAGCGTCGCACCATGGGGCAAGCCTCACGCGTTGGAGGTCCGTACAAGTAAACCCAAACACCCTCTCTTTCCAATATATTTAAATATTAACTCTTGCAGGGGATACATGCTCTCTAAGAGCCATAAGGGATAGGCCCAGTCATCAGACAACAAAAACACAAAAAAGGTGGACTGAAGGGAAATCCCAGGCCAAGGGGCCAAAAACTAAGGGCGCCCGCGAGGTACACATGTTAGTTATCACCCCACCGACCGACGCAGTCGTATATCAAGGTCAGGTAACCCAGCCGCGAGGCTCGGGAAACATCTGCCTGATATACAAAATCATGTCGGGCAGCAGCGTCACGGCCTGTGGGCCACTCCGATTAGGCGTGCTGTGGCTGTGGAAGAACAACTGTCACCTCGTCTTCAGGAAGCCCCGGGTCGACCCCCCCCTCCGTTGTTGGTTGGGCACTTTACAGCTAAGTCGCCCTAGCTGCTCCATGATCAAGGACTCCGCCGTCAGGCAGCCCCGAGCCCGCTGTGCTAAGTCATCTCTGAGCCCGCCAGCCGCGCTAACGGTGGTAGTACCATCAACCAACAACCAAGGATGGGTCATCACTTGGGGTCACGCGGGCAAACTGCTGAGAATTTCCCAGTGGACACATCCTTGGCTGCCCTAAGGAGAGGGACAACACGTCATTGACTCCTTCGGGGAAGAGGGCGGGGACCATTCCGCAAAAGGGATGGATCCTACGCCCTTCCTCCCAGGGAGCGATTCGTGCAGGGGCTAGTCACAACCTTTCACTCCACCAGTGGTTAGGATAAGGGGGAGATATGTGCATCTCGCAGAGCTTCCTCTCAATCCTGCCACAGTGCGAAAGGGGACACGAGCACCCCCAACGCAGAACTTCCTCTGAATCTGGTTTTGCTCTCAAAGTGCCGCTCGCCAGGGCGGTTCAAGGGACTCTCCGACGGGACCTCGGAGGAAGAATCTAGGGCAAGCCATACTATGAGGATGTGAATCTTCAGACAGGCGGCCGCCACTATTTATAGCCCGCCAGAGCACCCATGCAGCAGCACACCCGTGAGGCTGCAACATCTGCCTCCCAACCACACCGCATTGTACCAAAGCACCCACTTCAAGAGGGTGCAGCGGGGCCATAAAAGGCCAAGCAGACGGTAGGCTCAGGGCGCGCCGTTCGGAGTCTCGACCACAGAGTGAGCACTGTCCTGGCACCGCACCTCAAATGGAAAAGGCACGGCACACCTACTTTTGGGCTATAGGGGGGCGCAGTCAGACCCCGGAACCCGACAAGCACGTCTTCGACCTGTCAATCGGGCGTACACGCCCAAAGACAGCACGGCACAGGGCCGACTCGTCATTTCAAGATGCGTCAGCCCGAGGCCAACAGTGCAGCCCATGCCAGGGCTGGCGTGTGACCAGAGCTCTGGCTCTGGTGTGTGAGGGAAGCGAAGGGTCAAGCACTGTACAAGACTTCCGAATAAACCCTTAGGAGGAAAAATCTCCCCCCTAAGGCCTCGGGGGCCACACCCGGCGGGTGCGCTCGCGCGCACCCACCGGAATCCAAAAAATCTATCCAAACCACCATAAGTGCTCTCGGAAGCCTCCGGTGTAGTCCTTCACGACATCGCAGGCTCAGGGCTACTGTCGGATACCTAGAAATAGGGTACCCAATTTACCAGACTCCACAAAAACAAAATCACCATCGGGGGCTCCTCCGCCTCGCCCGAGCCAAGGTGGCGTCATCTGTGATGTCGTCAACCCACAGGGGCTCTTCTGCCTCACCCGAGCGAAGGTGGCGTCATCCGTGACATCATCAACCCTCGAGGGCTCTTCCGCCTCGCCCGAGCCAAGGTGGCGTCATCCGTGACATCATCAACCCTCGAGGGCTCTTCCGCCTCGCCTGAGCCATGGTGGCGTCGGCCGTGACGTCATCAACCCTCAGGGGGCTCTTCCGCCCCGTCTGAGCCAGGGAAACATCATCCGTGATGCCCCTCGCCCTCGGAGATCTCACCGCCATCCACAGCGTGGGGTGCCCTAGCCCATATAGTCAAAATGTCCATAGTACCCTCCGTACTTAGGGATGGGGTTCAAGGCATGAGCCGCCATGCCAACCTCTATTCACCCTGTGGTACAAGGTCCTGTGCTGCCTAACCGAAGACTTCTGCACACTACACCCGCGCCATGCCTCCGACGGACACCCCAACAGGGATTAGGACGTCATCAGCCCTATATGACGGAATGCGGGGGTGCCAGGTCCTGTGCGACCAGCCTCCGCCCATGCCCAGGAAAGGGAACAGCGGAGTTCTCGGCCACAAGGCGCATGGCTACAACACAACAAGGACGAACAGGACCCAAACATGTGTCTTCTAGCGCAATCTTCCTCAGGAAGGAAGACAGGATGAAGAAAAAGCCCTCCCTCGGAAATAGCCCAAGCTGGGCCCACGTTTACTCCCCCTCTCTCTACTGTACTCCTCCATCTCTCCCTATGTATAAAGGGAGGGAACGGACCCCCAATCTGGCTGGATCAACATCCCAACATTCATTCACACACACTCAAACTCGCATACACACGCGAGCACACACCAGAACCAAGAACCTCATACGCACGAGACCTGGGAATCGCCTTCCCTCTCTCACCAAAGCTTGTAGCTCCCCTCTACGAGCTCTCCGCGCTCGGTAATACAACCCCGCAACACACTAGACGTAGGGCGTTCGTGCCTGAACCAGTATAAACCTCCGTGTTCTCCGAGCGTAACCATCCAAACTCCGACACGCTTAGAAATTTATTCGTTGGCCGTCTAGACCCCGTCATTTTACACACCGACAGAGGTTCACTTGTTTGCCAACAAACTAGTCCTCGTTGTAGCAATACACCCACTTGGAGGTTCACGCGCTAATTGGCAATCACAAGCCAAACCCGTCACCGGGTGCCGCACAACCAACACAAGATGGGGATCCCCAAGCTACACGGAATCCACTAGAGATACCTTTCGTGAATCTCCCACGGGGTAGGTTCAAGAACCCCTCACAATCCACCAATTGGAGCCGGAGACAATCACCTTCCTCCGCTCAATGATCCTCGTCGCACCAAGCCGTCTAGGAGGTGGCAACCTACAAGAATAACAAGAGCTCCGCGATGACGACGATCACCAAGTGCCACTAGTATGCAATCGAAGAAGCAATGCACTTGGTTCACTCAATCTCTCATGAAATGATCAAATGTATCAATGAGATGAGTGGTGGGCTTCTCACAAATGAGCACAAGTGTGTGAGTGATTAGAATGTGCAAGAAGTGCTCCCAAGGGCCGACCATATCTCCTTATATAGGCCACACTCAAACACTAGCCGTTTTGCCCAAAAACACTGCCTCTGCGTCGACTCCGAACGCACTTTTCACAGTGGGTCTGGACCATCAGCCGCGTCCGAACCCATCACCAGCGGAAAGCTGCCTCTACTTGAGCCTCCACCTGCTGCCTCCGGTTGCACCCAAGGTGCAGACCGGACCAACGCGCCTGCGTCCGGTCAGCTGCTGATTCAAACGGCTTCTTTCCCGCTCGCGCCACAGGCAGCCATGTGGCTCCGGATGCAACTGTTCATAGGGTCCGGATCCACTGTTCATTGGGTCCGGAAATATTTTCTCGAGCACCCGAGAACACCCAAGAGCTCCCTTGAGCCAGCAGTACCTCCGGTCGCATGTCCGGATCACACTCCGGACCATCGCCTGCGTCCGGACTCCATTTTCTAGAAAACAACAGAGAGCGCCAGAGCTCCGAACGCGTGTCAGGATCCAGTGTCCAGACCTTCAACAGCATCTGGACTCCTCTCCTGAGCTGAGCCGACCTAGGGCATGCCTTTGGACCCATCGCCGATGGTCCGGACAGCACTAGACCCTAGCGTCTAGACCTCTGTTCGAAGCTCTTTTGAGCTGCGAAACACTTCTCCAACTTCTCCAAGCTTCCTAGAGCTAACACTAAGTGATCCAAACACTTGTGCACGTGTGTTAGCTTTTAGTTCACAATTATCTTGGATATAGTTGGTTGTTTCACTAGTTTAATTGGTTTTAATGCAATGCATATGAACCTAGTGGCACATTGTTGACACAAAAAGCGTCAGATCTGTGAACACCTCGGGCTATTACCCAAAGCTCGATGTCGAGGGCGTGCCAGTCGATTTGACCAATCAATCGACAAGGATGATAACTATGACAAACTGAACGAGACGACAGCGATGTGCCCGGACGTCAAGGCTCAGATTGATCACGGATAACTAGAGCAGAGCTAGACGAGGCAAACAGCGATGCGCCCGGATTGCCAAAGCCTAGAGGTACTCCCACGCGGAACTAGCAAGGATTTTGACGGAGATCAGGGTGATGCAGCCCGTCGAAAGCTTGAAGAACTCGTTGATAACTATAACTAATGCATAAAAGGGTAAATTGCAGTAAAAGTAGGATAAAAAGTAGAAATGGTTTGTTTTTTATTTGGATTGTTTATTCCATAGCCCTCGGGCACATATTTATACTCCCGCATGGAGAGTTGTACAGAGACACAACACGTATCCTTCCTAAAACAAACTCCTACTTTAAAGGAAACTGACTCGCGCAGGAGCCGGATAATAATATTTATTTCCTAAACAAACACACATATTTTAATGGAAAATAAATGACTCATGCAAGAGTCAGACTCAAACTACTATAATAATACTGGCACAGAACACCAGTTTCCTTATACTTCTTCTCGATGGAAACTTTCCATCGGTAGATCCCTTTAATCCGCACCTTCCTTGTTTGGCCACTTGTAACCCTCCGCTACCGCCAAGTGCTAAGCCACGGCCATCGGCATCGGCAATATTTTCCCGATCAGCAATCGGCAGCATCTCTTCGTCGGCAATCAGCAATGAGCCTTATCGGTAATCGGCAACCATCTTTCATCGACAATCGGCAACGAGCCTTTATCGGCAATTGGCAAGGCCCCTTTATCGGCAATCGGCAATAGTAGCTCATCGGCAATCGGCAAGACCACCAATTAACCTTTGTCGGCAAAGATCACCCAGCCTCCATCGGCAACACACTTGGCCTTTTGCAGCATTCTTCCATCGGCAATATTGGCTCATACTTTACCGATGCCGATGGAGAACGGTCATTGACCAGTCAAGCTTCAACCCATTTGACACGTGTCGAAAAACGGTGTCAACACACATGATAACCGTAATCATACTTAAGAGCTCCCTCCTTGATAGTACGACTATCTATCCTAAATGTGATCACATTCTCTATGATGTCTTGATCACCAAACCGAAAATGGTCCTATTATCACCTTTGCCTTGGCACCATTTTCCTTTCCACCTCCTTCACCATGCTAGAGCTTATGTAATCCACCCTTGATCCATCGTGCTCCCTCACATGGCATGTACCAACCTATCTCATATTTCACACTTAGAGATCCAAGGTTAGTACTTAATAAGTAGGTTTCATCAATTACTCAAAACCAAAACACAAGGGAACTCTCATGACCCCAACCTCCGGTCTTAAATCTCTTTGCAGAAATTGAAGACTTGGTGGCCACGCGATGAGGGTGGACATTGCCTTTGATATTGAGGACGGTCAGCATGTGAATATCGGCCAGCGTGGGGGTCATTGGTCCGTGACAAAAAAATAAAAGCATTATAGGTGTTGGACCAGAAGTGGGAAACTGCCTGAAGCATAGGTTCATTTTTCTTCATAATTGATAAAGAAAGGGAAATGCATTGCTCGATATTGCCCCAGTAAGTATTTCTGTGATTAGAGAGTTTCACGAACCAATTCCTCCATCCTAGGATGGCGGATGGCTGGTTCCTGAATGAAGTCTTTTTGTCCCATTGAATCGATTTCGTGGATGACTACTTGAAAGGTATTCTGTTGGTTTCAGCCATGGAGACAATAGTTGGGTCAGGCTTACCCATGGGGCCGAGAAAGAAACAGTTTGGCTGGTTGACCAATGGAATCGGTAGATTGCTCTCGAGTTCCTGGGTCTAGATTTCGAGAAGCGGAGGTGAAAATACCAAGGAAAGGGGACCGTAAAAGGGGTCGAAGGAATTGTACCTTAGGGATGAAATCTAGCGAAGCCATCTCAGTGCAAAATTACTGAGGATACATTCCGCTCATGGCCTAAGCACACCAAAGGATGGAAAAACTGGTTCTTGAGGTTGGCCAGGTCACAACAAGTATACTGGCAGGAGCGTGACTTAGATCAATGCATTAGGCTCTCAATTGCCGATGCAGAGAGGAATGAGAACTTGATGATAGCAGCTTCATATTTCTGGTCCGACAGCATGAACGCTTTCCTCTTCAGGCATGGACCGGCTACTCCCACCCTTGCCGATGTCTACATGCTAACTGGCTTGGATATCACCTCTGTCGATACACTTAGCCTCTTCAACAGAAAAGCTGAGTACAAAGTGAACACCCGTAGTATTGGCGGCTGGACAGGTTACATTCAGGAGCACCAGAAAACCGGATCGGTAACCCAACGGGAGCATGCCATCTTCTTAAACATGTGGTTGGAAAAGTTTGTCTTTTGTGGCAAAACCATCGGCCCGACCACCCTGCACCTCCCTGCGGCCGGACTGCTTGCCAACGGCACAAGGCTCCCTTTAGGCAGGTATCTCCTCGGATCGGTTTACCGATTGCTTCATCAAGTATCCAACAAGCTACTGCTAGGAGAGCCCATCGGCAATCTCGGAGGCCCCTGGTGGTTTATTAATCTCTGGTTGAATGCACATATGCACAAGGCTCTCGGGTTTGATCTATTTGCCCAACAATTCCCGAGGGACATATCAGAAGATTACCGATACGATGATGATGAATCGGTAACTCGAGCTTCGCTTAACTTTGGAGAAGCCGTCATAATGCTGCCAGGTACCGATGCCGATGTAGAGCACTTTGGTTACTATTTCCAGAAGTTCTACAACGGACTCCCCTCATCGGAACGGGATTGGTGGCCGTATCTTAATGAACACAACCACTTCCCGTTGCTGTTCAACTTGACCGATATGAACCTGCCCGAAAACCAAGCAATTATGAGGGCCAGCATTACTCCCCGAGCCATCCCAGTGAATATCTTTGGATCTGGGAAGAACACTCCACCATCCTATGAATTTTACTATCCATCGGCAGCGGCGAGACAACTGGCTTTTGGCCAACTGCCGATCAAGCTGTGCTACTCTAGGGTAGTAAGGCCCAGGCAGGCAATCTCCAGCAATTTGGATTGGAATAAAGTCATCAGCCTTCCTGCTGATGCCGATCTGTCGGACCTTGACTTGTCCTCCTGGTCGCCAACCTCCTTCATCACCAACGAATTCAAGTCTTGGTGGCAAGAATGGAAGTGCCAGCTACTCGCCAAGTCTTCACATTATTATCGACACTTGATCGACGCCGATTACCTCATCCCCGACGACGCAGTAAGTCTGCTATCCGATGTACTTTCATTACTTTATTTACCATCGGTATCAATACCTAACTCCTTTGCACCCATACGCTTGATAGGACGATGATCCAGTCCCCACAATGAGCAACAGCGGTAGACCCTTCAATCTTCGGATGATGGGCCCTATATCGATCATCGGCAACAAAGCTCCGACGTTGGCTGCCTTCACGCCTCAACATGTACCTACGCCGATGCCTACAACAGCTCAGGCTACATCGGCTGCCGCTATTGCCTTGACGCAAACTTATGCAGTAAACTCATCTTTACTTGTACCGATCACATACTGTTTCATCGGCAACATTTATCTTGCATAACTCGCTTTGTATTTTCAGGCACTATGGTCATCGGCATCTGCTTCCAGCAGCCAAACGCCTTCCAGCCCGGTTGCCGATGCCCCCCGGTCTTCATCCAAACGGATCGGCCTCCCTGCTGCCGCGCCGACAAAGAAAAGGCGCTTGAGGCTGGTTTCTCCTCCACCATCGGCTCCAATTGCACCATCAGCTGCCGATGCGTCGCCAGCAAGACTTCCTCTGGCCCCAGTCGCACCACCTGCCGGCGGGTCGTCGGCAGAACCTCCATCGGCTTCTGTGCCTGATCGACCGATGGATGACAACCCCGGCCAGGATATAGCAGCTGCTGCGACGACCGAAGCGACATCGACCACGCTGAATGAGAAAGCAACTCCTTCCGCAGCAGCAGCGACGTCGGCATCGGCACCATCAACTCACGTCCCCGGCGAAGGAACAACTCAACCTTCTGCAGTAGCAGCGACGTCGGCATCGGCACTGTCGACCCAAGTCCCCGATGTCAGAACGGAACCGCCACAAGAAACTGCCACTACATCGGAGGCAACGCCGGCCACAACTATACCAGCACCAACGGCGTCGGCTGCCTCTCCAACAAGGGCTCAGTCATCGGCATCTGTCGCCGATGTTCAAGATGAAGCCGGGCCGTCCAGTATGCCAAGTCCCAGGCAGGAGATCCGCTTCAAGAAGGTAAGTAGATTACCTTAAAGCTCATGGTATAATTTTACAATCGGCATATTTTAACCTCTGTTTTTAGGCCCAAGATTCCCCAGACAGCCTCTTCTCCTACAGCCTGAACCTTCTGAACGAAGACGAGCGTCAAGGCCGCCTTCAAGCGGACAGCCTATTTTCTTTTGCTGTCAACGTCCCTGATGACGATGAAGAGGAAAGCTCCACCCCAGCTCTGTCGGCAGAAGTCAAGTCCAGACTTGAAGAATTGCTCTCCTTACTGCTGCAAGACACCTCTCAACTCGTCCAGGACTCATCAGCGGCAAGGATTATATTCAAAGATATCCAAAGCCATCTTTCCGCCGATGCAGCAGAAACCCTCCTCCAGGCAGCTTCTATTGATATCAAACAGATCCAGTACCAGAGGCTTACTCGTCGCATTGCCGATAGAGCGGCCCAAGCCAAGAGCGAGGAAGAGAAGCTCAAATTAAACGCCTTGCCGATGAGAAGCACAGAAGCATCGGTCAAGCCAAAGTTTCCATCGGCAACCTCGACTAGGAAATCTCTCAACTGTCGGCAAGGAAGGAGGAGCTGCTGGCAGAGCTGCAAAAGGTTGAAGGGGGTCTGACGGCTGCCAATCAACAAAAGACCCAACTGTCCGACTCCATCGGGCTTTACAGCAAGAAAGGGATCAGTACGCTCGGCAAGCCATCTCGTGGAAGAAGAAAATCAAGCCGGTTGAGGGCTCTGCTGACGCTGACGCCAAGGAGATAGACGAAATAGATCAAATTCGCCTGCGTGCGATAAACGTTATCCACTCCTTATTCTAATGCCTGTTGTATCGGTAAGAATGTAGCCTGATACTTGATCTTGTTTTGTAATATAACACTAGTTTGTTTTTACTAATGTTTTCATAACTTTTCTTTTCATCGGTATTCGACTGAACACTATGCATCTACCCATATGCTAGGGTAATATCTCTTTAAGTATTTGCCATTGATCGCTCTGGAAAATGCCACTCCCTCGAGAGTTTCCAAAATGTACGCATTACCAGGAGCAGACTGCTTTATCCGATAAGGACCTTCCCAATTAGGGGACCACTTTCCAAATTTAGAGCTCTTAGTCCCAATCGGTAAAATCAATTTCCAAACCAAATCGCCATCGGCAAATTCCTTTACCTTTACTTTCTTATCATACCATCGGGCAACCCTCTTCTTGTTCTCTTCAATACTGATTAATGCCCTTAACCGATGACCTGCCAAATCTTCTAACTCATCCTTCATCAGAGTAATATAATCATCGGTCGTCAACTGATCCTGAAAGGATAATCGCCTAGAACCAGTTTTAATTTCCCAAGGTAGGACAACATCGTGTCCATAAACCAACTGATACGGTGAGACCTTGGTTGCACCATGACAAGCCATCCGATATGACCATAAAGCTTCGTTTAATACCATGTGCCACCTCCTAGGCTTTTCTTCAATCTTGCACTTTATAAGCTTAATGACTCCTTTATTAGTCGCTTCGGCTTGACCATTAGCTTGAGCGTAACAAGGAGAAGAATTTAACACCTTGAAACCCATGCTAGCAGCAAAGTAATCAAACTCTCCCGATGTGAACATGGTCCCTTGATCGGTAGTAATGGTCTGAGGAATACCAAATCAGTAAACGATGTGCTCCTTAACGAAATCCACCATGTTTGTTGATGTCACCTTTTTCAACGGGATTGCCTCAACCCATTTGGTGAAGTAATCGGTAGCAACAAGTATGAACTTGTGTCCCTTGCTCAATGGCGGATAGATCTGGCCGATGAGATCAATAGCCCATCCTCTGAACGGTCAAGGCTTGATTATAGGATTCATTGCCGATGCAGGTGCCCTTTGCACATTACCAAACTTCTGACAGTCCTGGCATCCTTTGAAATAATTGAAGCAATCCTCCAGGATCGTTGGCCAATAATATCCATTCCGCCTAATCATCCACTTCATCTTGAATGCCGATTGATGCGCTCCGCATACACCTTCATGGATTTCACCCATCAACTCTTTTGATTCCTCTTTGCCAAGACATCTAAGCAAAACCCCATCAATTGTCTGATAATACAACTCATTATCAAGGAGCACATACTTAGTGGCTTGGAACCTTAGACGCCTTCCAACTTTCCTGGACGGATCCCTCAGATAATCGGCAATCTCCTTTTTCCAGTCATCGGCAACCGTTACCAATGTCACGATTTCTTGAATCGGCTGATATCCTGAAGCATTCTGTGCTAACCGATTGGCCTCTTCATTATGCAACCTTGGAATGTGTTCAAGGCGGTATTCTTTGAACTCCTTTAACAACTGCAAACACCGCTCATGGGCTGCAATTAGCACTTCACTTCGGCACTCATATATCCCGATCAACTGATTAATCACCAACATGGAATCACCGAAGATTTCAACAGCATCGGCACGCACCTCCCTGAGTAGTTCCAACCCCTTAAGCAAAGCCTGGTATTCAGCCTGATTGTTTGTCGAAGTAGCAACAATCGGCAATGAAATCTCATACCTCTGTCCTCGGGGTGAAATCAACAGAATACCGATACCTGCTCCATCCTTGCACGTAGACCCATCAAAGAACAGAGCCCAAGGAGCAATTTCAACAAAACTCACGATATTGCAGTGCTGAGTGACAAAATCGGCCATCACCTGACCTTTAACAGCCTTTGCCGATTCATACCTTAGGTCAAACTCTGATAGCGCTAGAATCCACTTACCGATTCGTCCACTCAAAATCGGCATTGACAGCATGTACTTGACCACATCATCTTTGCAAACAACAGTGCATTCGACCGACAGTAAATAGTGTCTTAATTTGATGCAAGAGAAGTATAAACATAAGCACAATCTTTCTATGGCCGAATATCTGGTTTTAGCATCCACCAACCTTCTGCTCAGGTAATATATTACACGCTCTTTCCCCTCAAACTCTTGAATTAAGGCTGATCCGATAACACCGTCATCGGCAGACAAATATAACCTGAAAGGCCTCCCGTGTTGAGGTGGAACTAAGACTGGAGGATTTACCAAGTATCTTTTAATCTCTTCTAAGGCTGACTGCTGCTCTTCTCTCCACACAAACTCTTGATCGGCTTTCAACTTTAACATAGGACTAAAAGATTTCATCTTACTAGACAGATTGGATATAAATCTTCTAATGAAATTAATCTTGCCGATCAGAGACTGCAACTCAGTCTTGTTTGTGGGAGCAACTACCTTGTTAATTGCATCAATAGATTTTCTGCTGATTTCAATGCCTCTATGATGCACCATGAAGCCCAGAAACTGCCCTGCCGATACGCCAAACGCACATTTGTTAGGATTCATCTTCAATCCATGCTCCCTCGTGCACTCCAATATTTTCCGCAAATCGGCAAGATGCTTTTTGAAGTCTCCAGACTTAACCACCATGTCATCGATGTAGATTTCAACTATTGTGCCGATATACTTATGGAAGATAAAATTCATTGCCCTCTGATAAGTAGCACCGACATTCTTCAAGCCAAAAGTCATGACTACCCACTCAAATAAGCCAACGTGACCTAGACATCGGAAAGCAGTCTTGGATATGTCTTTTTCAGCCATGAATATCTGATTATACCCAGCATTATCATCCATAAAACTAATAATTTGGTGCCCAGCAGCAGCATCGATCAGCAGATCGGCAATGGGCATCGGGTAGCCATCCATCGGCGTAGCCTTGTTCAGATTCCTGAAATCAATGCAAACACGAAGTTTTCCATTCTTTTTATACACAGGAACCACATTAGAAATCCAATCGGCATATCGGCATTGCCGAATAAATCCAGCCTCGATCAACTTGGTAATCTCAGCCTTAATATCGGGTAAGATAGTAGGATTGCATCGGCGTGCCGGCTGCCGATGTGGCTGAAAACCAGACTTGATGGGTAACCGATGTTCAACTATTGATTGGTCTAAACCAGGCATCTCTATATAATCCCAAGCAAAACAATCTTTATTCTCTTACAATAAATCGATTAACTGCTGCTTACATTGGGAATCTAACTTAGCACTAATAAAAGTAGGCCTAGGTTTACTACCATCGCCGATGTCGACCTCGAGCAAGTCATCAGCAGACGTGAAGCCCTGCCCCAATTTTCCGTCATCGGCGAACTGATCCATTAAAACTCCTCCTCAGGACCGACTGCTTGGATCGGCTTGATGCGGTAGTCGGCAACTTTGAGGAACTCTTTATCCCAGGCTTCGCCAGATATACACCTGGTCTGCTCATAAGTGTCTAACTCTGCCGATGCAACAGTAGATGGGGCTTCACCGCGGATGACCTCAATTCTGTCCCCGATCCACTGTACCAGGCTCTGATGCATAGTAGAGGGGATACATCAATTAGCATGGATCCAGTCCCTCCCGAGGAGCAAGTTGTAAGTGCCTTTGCCGCTGATTACAAAGAACGTCGTCGGCAAAGTCTTACTGCCGATGGTAAGGTCAACACATACGGCTCCCATGGCGGTTGACACGTTGCCTTCGAAGTCCTTGAGCTTCATGTCGGTTTCGACCAAGTCCTGATCACCTTTGCCAAGCTTTCTGAATACAACATAGGGCATTATATTGATCGACGCGCCACCATCCACTAGCATTTTGGTCATCGGCTGACCATCTACTTTGCCCTTGGCAAACAGAGCCCTTAAGTGCTGCCTCTCATCTTCGGCAGGCTTTTCGAAGATAGCCGCCATCGGCTCCAGCACCAATTGTGCCATATCGGCAACCTCTTCATCATCGCTGACGGGCGCCATGAACTCCATCGGCAACATGACAACCATGTTTATATCTGCCGATGGGCCCCTGTCCTTACGCTTCGGCCTCCATCGCTTCTCTTCCGAGGGTTCTGCATTGTCATACAGGTCGTTGCGGCGCTGGCGCTGAATCCTCCTCTTCTGGGTCTTAGTCAAACCCTTAGGGCACCATGGGGGAAGCTTGGTCTTCCAGATGGGTTGGTGCCGCTTCTCACCGCTTGCATCAGCACTTCTTCCGATGTCGGGATCCCTGGAGAATATCTCTTCGTCGGGTACTCTAGCATTGGCCATCTCCTCCAGCTCCCTCTGGTCAACACGCCTGCCGGCCGATCATGGGCACTGAGCTTGCCCCCCAGTCGGTTATGTGCTGATCTATCCTCTCTGAGCGGCCTGGCGTACCTGGGTGCCTGATCATCAAAAAGGTCGCTTACCTGACCGATCCGCTGTGTAGTACCCATTGCATTCTGGACAGTTATCGGCAGTGGGCAGCTTGATGCCTTCTTCCCAGCAATGAACAAAGAAGGGACACCTCCAGTGGTCCTTATGTCGAAGCCATTCCCGATGCAACTCTTCTTCTTGCCGATACTGTTCTTCACGTGATTGCCGATGATATCGTCTTGGCTGTTTGTGAGTAATCACCACTCCAGGAGCCCTGTCGGCACTGTTGCCTTCATCGGCAACCTTCTTACCTCTTTTGTCATCGGCAAACCTTCTTGCATCGCGCTCAGGCACTTGGTAGTTAGGGTCTACCGATGAGTTCCTTCTAGCAGCTTCCGATGTCAGCACTTTGGTTTTTTCACTAATCTCCATTGTTGTTTGGGAACGGGTGCTGATCTATCTTCATCGGTTTCTGGACTTTAGAGTTTTCAAACTTGATACGCCCAGACTCGATCTCCGACTGCAACTGCTGCCTGAATACTTTGCAGTCATTGGTACTATGTGAAGTTGCATTATGCCACTTGCAGTACCTAATCTTCTTGAGCTCTTCGGCCGATGGAATCACTTGATTGGGCGCCAACTTGATTCGCCCCTCTTGCAGCAATAGGTCAAACATCCTATCGGCCTTGGTGATGTTAAAGGTGAACCTCTCAGTTTCCTTTTGGCCGAACGGACAAGACACAGGCTTCTTATCCTTCACCCATTCGGCCGCATCGACATTCAGCTCTTCATCCGATCCAGAGTCTTCTTCTTTCCCGATGAAGGTCACCTTTTTGTTCCAAGTTTTCCTGGGCTCAAAGGCTTTGATATCTTGATCGGCAATCCTCTGCACCAGGTGACTTAGGCTCTCAAACTCCTGGGACGCGTACTTGTCCTTGATGTACGGCAGTAACCCTTGGAAGGCCAAATCTGCTAGTTGCCGATCATCAAGCACTAGACTGTAGCACTTGTTCTTCACGTCCCACAGCCTCTGCACAAAACTTTCTACCAATTTGTCGTTGCGTTGCCTCATCTTGACCAAATCGGTAAGCTTCTTTTCGTGTATGCCAGCAAAGAAGTACTTGTGAAATTGCCTCTCCAGATCGGCCCATGTAATTATAGAATTTGGAGGCAATGATATGAACCACGTGAATGCCGATCCAGACAATGATGAAGAAAACAGTCTCACCCTTAATTCCTCCCTGTTGGCAGCTTCCCCGCACTGGATAATGAAGCGGTTGATGTGCTCCATTGTTGACGTGTCGTCTTGGCCGGAGAACTTGGTAAAATCGGGCACCTTGTACCGATTTGGGAGAGGAATCAAGTCATATGTAGGCGGGTACGGGGTACGATAGGAGTATGTGTTGACCTTGGGTTTGATACCGAATTGCTCCTTCATGACTTCGGCAATCTTGCCGACCCAGTACGCGTCCTGCTCTTGCCGACTCATTGGCTGATTGTCGACTGGTGGAGTCGGCTGACGCGCCTCTTGAAGATGTGCAGTAGTCGCGGGCGTAGCACCAGTCATCTGCACACTATGCATCGGTTGACTTACTGATGGATAGTTTGGCATGCTTAGCGGAGTCGGCTGATGCGCCTCTTGAAGGCGTGCCGTCGTCGTGGGCGCAGCACCGGTCATCTACATGCTATGCATCGGTTGACTTACCGATGGATAATTTGGCATACTTGGCGGAGTCGGCTGGACTGTAATATTCATCGGTTGCTATACCGATGATCCGCCCTGAATGTAGGCTGGGCCTCCATAATAATACATCGGCGCGCCAGGCTGCTGAGCTGGTGGTTGGTTGACCCATCCATGATTATAAAGCATCGGCATATGACTTGCCGATGGTTGATAGCTGACCGGAGCAGCCGGCTCTTGAATTCTAGAGCAATTGATCACCAGATTACCTTGGGGATTCGGAGCTCCAACTTGAGAGTTTGCTGCCAGAGATTGATTGCCGGTGGTTATAATGTGTTGCATCGGCACAGAGCTTGCCGATGGTGGCATCAGAGGTATCTTGGGGATTACTTGGAGATCATCTGATAGCACTTGTATGCTAGGAGCAGGCGCAGAGTTGTGCATCATATGAGCCATCGGCTGTGATTGTGTTGCCGATGCCGTAGAATTCCTCCAGGCCGAACCGTCTCCCTGCGCTAGATTAGAACCAGCATATAGATTCGGAGGCATACCGTATCCCCACCAGTTAGCGGGGGCTGGCCCTGAAGTTGCCGACGCGGCCGGATCTGCATTGGGCTTGGTAGTGTCGCCAGCGTTCGGTCTTGGTGATGTAGCCACGTCGGCAGACGGTTCCACAGACGCCATTTGGGCCGCCGATGGGCTTGCAGATGCCAATCCAGGTTGATGGTACGCTGGACCGGCATATCGCGGCGCATGTCCTTCTTTGAATGTTTGTGCGACAGCATTGTAGACAGTATTGGACAGCACGCTAGAGTGGTTAATCAAAGCTTGACTTACAGCGGCATTAACCATCTCTTGTAGTTTACCAAGGTTGGCGTCGTACGTGACCTACCGTGGCAACGGCGGATCTTGCTTCTGAATTGCTTCGCCACTCCTGCTGAGGCTGAAGGATTTGAGATACAGCTGCCTGTATTCCTCCATAGCCCGCTCCATGGCCTGCTTCTGATCATCTTTCAGATCGGCCTCAGACACTTCAATGACATTCCTCTGGTTAACATCGGCGTGATCAGCCATGCCGGATGTGTAGATTTGTATAATCAGGTCCCACTGGGCGTGCCAAAAGAGGTGTTGACACAAAAAGCGTCAAATCTGTGAACACCTTGGGCTATTACCCAAAGCTCGATGTCGAGGGCGTGCCAGTCGATTTGACCAATCAATCGACAAGGATGATAACTATGACAAACTGAACGAGACGACAGCGATGCGCCCGGACGTCAAGGCTGGCGATGCACCCGGATTGCCAAAGCCTAGAGGTACTCCCACGCGGAACTAGCAAGGATTTTGACGGAGATCAGGGTGATGCAGCCCGTCGAAAGCTTGAAGAACTCGTTGATAACTATAACTAATGCATAAAAGGGTAAATTGCGGTAAAAGTAGGATAAAAAGTAGAATTGGTTTGTTTTTGATTTGGATTGTTTATTCCATAGCCCTCGGGCACATATTTATACTCCCGCATGGAGAGTTGTATAGAGACACGACATGTATCCTTCCTAAAACAAACTCCTACTTTAAAGGAAACTGACTCGCGCAGGAGCCGGATAATAATATTTATTTCCTAAACAAACACACATATTTTAATGGAAAATAAATGACTCATGCAAGAGTCAGACTCAAACTACTATAATAATACTGGCACAGAACACCAGTTTCCTTATACTTCTTCTCGATGGAAACTTTCCATCGGCAGATCCCTTTAATCCGCACCTTCCTTGTTTGGCCACATGTAACCTCCGCTACCGCCAAGTGCTAAGCCACGGCCATCGGCATCGGCAATATTTTCTCGATCAGCAATCGGCAGCATCTCTTCGTCGGCAATCAGCAATGAGCCTTATCGGTAATCGGCAACCATCTTTCATCGACAATCGGCAACGAGCCTTTATCGGCAATTGGCAAGGCCCCTTTATCGGCAATCGGCAATAGTAGCTCATCGGCAATCGGCAAGACCACCAATTAACCTTTGTCGGCAAAGATCACCCAGCCTCCATCGGCAACACACTTGGCCTTTTGCAGCATTCTTCCATCGGCAATATTGGCTCATACTTTACCGATGCCGATGGAGAACGGTCATTGACCAGTCAAGCTTCAACCCATTTGACACGTGTCGAAAAAACGGTGTCAACACACATGATAACCGTAATCATACTTAAGAGCTCCCTCCTTGATAGTACGACTATCTATCCTAAATGTGATCACATTCTCTATGACGTCTTGATCACCAAACCGAAAATGGTCCTATTATCACCTTTGCCTTGGCACCATTTTCCTTTCCACCTCCTTCACCATGCTAGAGCTTATGTAATCCACCCTTGATCCATCGTGCTCCCTCACATGGCATGTACCAACCTATCTCATATTTCACACTTAGAGATCCAAGGTTAGTACTTAATAAGTAGGTTTCATCAATTACTCAAAACCAAAACACAAGGGAACTCTCATGACCCCAACCTCCGGTCTTAAATCTCTTTGCAGAAATTGAAGACTTGGTGGCCACGCGATGAGGGTGGACATTGCCTTTGATATTGAGGACGGTCAGCATGTGAATATCGGCCAGCGTGGGGGTCATTGGTCCGTGACAAAAAATAAAAGCATTATAGGTGTTGGACCAGAAGTGGGAAACTACCTGAAGCATAGGTTCATTTTTCTTCATAATTGATAAAGAAAGGGAAATGCATTGCTCAATATTGCCCCAGTAAGTATTTCTGTGATTAGAGAGTTTCACGAACCAATTCCTCCATCCTAGGATGGCGGATGGCTGGTTCCTGAATGAAGTCTTTTTGTCCCATTGAATCGATTTCGTGGATGACTACTTGAAAGGTATTCTGTTGGTTTCAGCCATGGCGACAATAGTTGGGTCAGGGTTACCCATGGGGGCGAGAAAGAAACAGTTTGGCTGGTTGACCAATGGAATCGGTAGATTGCTCTCGAGTTCCTGGGTCTAGATTTCGAGAAGCGGAGGTGAAAATACCAAGGAAAGGGGACCGTAAAAGGGGTCGAAGGAATTGTACCTTAGGGATGAAATCTAGCGAAGCCATCTCAGTGCAGAATTGGCGTCCCTCGACTGGAGATGCAAATGGTGAACTCAGATCGATGGTCGCGTTGGATTTGCTCAAGATGTTAGGGTGGAAGCCGAGCGTAATGGGAATGAGTGGTAATTTGGTGAATACATGAGCTCGGCTAGATCGACTAAAGAGATTGCAGATACTCGCAATTTTGGGAATAAAATGAATTTTATCCCAAAACTAGGGGCCATGTGTTGACACTTTATTTTGGCATGGCCAAATACGTACAAGAGGGTCCTGGTGACAGAGCAGATATTACTATAGAGTCGGACCCAGAAGATTGGTTAGGGAAACCGACTCAAAAGAAATTACGCGAAAAGGGTGTCGTGCGTCGATTACGGCAAGATACACACGACGGGCTTTGATGGAAGATTGAAGCCCGCAAGATACACACGACGGGCTTTGATGGAAGATTGAAGCCTAAGTCATCCTTGTTTCCTGAGTTGCGGTTAGAGGCCGTGTTGGGTTAGGTTTAGCGCTATGGTCTATAAATAGTGAGGCCTAGAGACTTGTAAATGATATCCAATCAATCAAACATACAACTTCCTTTCGGTCACCGACCAAACCCTAGGAGTAGGAGTAGAGTAGATTTCGGTGAACCTTCGATAGACGGGGCTACATTGACTAGATCGACCTCCAGTTTGCTTGTAAGTCTAGCCTTCGTTCATGTCTCGTTTGTACGGTTGAATTGTGTAACTCGTACAAGCTGGATCTGAGTTATTTATCGGGTTGAATCTATGTTCATGGGGCTGCATTGCTTCATTCTCACATGAGTCATTGCCTCAAGCTAGTTATCGGCTCTATTAGATTGGCGGTCTAATAGATTCATTAAATTATCGATATTGTTTGTTATTCATTGTTTGCCTATTACAACAATATCTTGCCCAATCTCAATCAACGGATTAGTCCGCACTTCAACTCCATCTAGATATATTGTTTTACATGTTTTCAATCGTAGACACATTAAAGCTAATAGATCTAAGATCTTATCCGCTAATCCGTTGGTCGTGATTGTTACATGTTGTGGGTTCGAGACATACGTTCAGTTATTAGATTGGTTTGAGAGTAGATGGATTTGGCTTAACATCCACGATACGACTGCATCTACCAGACCCCACTGCCAAGTATGTTGGTTTACGTCTACCTAATCTTAGATCCATTTGTTGTTGGATTTATGGATCTTGTTCACGCTTCATGGATCCCATGTCGGCTGAAATAACCGATCTGGTACGTTGCACTTCAGTCATACGGTTCATGTGCTTTTATTGTCTCAACATGATTAGATCTATTAAATGTACTGGATGTGTCCTAGCTTGTTTAATTTTATGGCTGCATGGAACACCCCAATGCTAGTAACTAAGCTAAGTTATCGGGTTAATTGTGTTGACACCGTTTTTGTACGTGTCAATATGAACCAGATGCACTGATCGGTAAAAGGATGGTTGCTTTTCCTTATCGGCATCAGGATACTGCTAATTAGATTGCTGATAGAAGCAGGAGATTGAAGACACGTCAAGGATAAAAAGAAGGATATTTACTGATGGTAAGGTGCTGCCGCTGGAAACAGGAAGACATTGCCAATCGGAAATGTTGTCGATGGATGCGGAATGATGTGGCCAACGTCAGCAGAAAACTGCCGATAGCAATAGGAGAACGTTGCGGATTGAAGGAATCTGTCGATGAAAGATTTCATCGTAAGGGAGACAGATAAAGAAACTAGTAGTTTTATTATAGTATTATTATTATAATTGGAGTCCGACTCTTGCATGAGTCGTTTATTTCCTTAAAAATAGGAGTTTTGTTTAGGTATGGGTCATGTCTGTTTACAACTCCTCCTGATGGAGTATAAATATGTACCTAGGGGTGGTGTGGAAAAGGAGATACAATCAATCAAATATATCTATTATTTTTGTGTACTTTTCCTACAAATCTACTTTTACCACATTAATTATAGCTTATCTATGAGTTCTTACGAAGCCTTGACGGGCTGCATCTACACGATCTCTGTCAACCTCGTGAGTTCCACGTTTTGAGCAATCTGAGCTTTGACGTCCGGGCGCATCGCTGTCGTCTCGTTCAATTTTGTTCTAGTTATCGTCCTTGTCGATTAACTGGTCAAATCGACTGGCACACCTTGAATATCGAATTCAGGTATAAGCCCGAGGTGTTCGCAGATCCAACACTTTTTGTGTCAACACCTCTTTTGGCACACCTGGTGGGACCCTAGAAGACATCATCTAATCACGATCATGGGTGATTCTACTGATGTCAATCCAAAGAACGTCATTGAAGTATCTAAAGCAGATCTGAAAGACGATCAAAAGCGGGTTATGGAGCAGGCTATGGAGGAGTACAAGCAGTTGTATCTGAAGTCCTTCAGCCTAAGCAGGAGCGACAAAGCTATCCAGAAGCAAGATCCGCCGTTGCCGCGACATGTTACGTTTGACGCCAATCCTAGTAAATTACAAGAGATGGTTAATTCTGCATTAAATCAAGCATTAATTAGCCACTCCACTATGTTGTCCAATACTGTATACAATGTTGTCATGTAATCTTTCAAAGAAGGGCAGACACCCCATTATGTTGGTCCAGCGTATCATCAACCTGGATCGGCATCTACTACGACTCCATCGGCGGTCCCAACGACATCTTCTCAGCCTACGAAGCCGTCTGCCGGTGAAGTTACTCCGCCAAGATCAAGCCCTGTAAGCGTTGTTCGACTAAATATAGATTCAATAGCATCGGGGATGTCAGGACCTATAGTCTAGAGTCAGTTAATTCCTGCTAGCTGGTGGGGATACGGTATGCCTCAGGATCCATCTGCCGATGCCAAATTGATCCAGGGTGACAATACAACGGGAAAAGCCCCTGTGGAATCGGCAACGTCAGCACAGCCGATAAGCCCGAAGACACATTATGCTATGTCTTCTCCAAATGTACTATTGCCGCCGAGGAATCTTCAGATGATGGTGCCCAAGGTACCTTACGGGCAACCATCAACGAGTTCTTTGCCGATGCAACAAGATATAGCAGGTGTAAACTATCCCATAATGATGGCGAATCCTTAGGCAGGGGTGTTAATGCACCAAGGAGGCCAATTTGTTGATTATTCCAAGGTACAGGAGAAACGGGCGTCGGGTGGCTATCAATCATCGGTAAGTCACATGCCGATGATATGTAATCCTGGATGGACTAGTCAAACATTGATTCAACAACAGATTGTACAGCCTGGACATCAATTAGCAGGAGTGCAGCAACACCATTACCCGGTTAACGCTCAGCATGAAACATCGGCATATCAACCGATGAACATAGTGTCGCAGTATACCCCAGTGGGTGTTCAGGGTTACACATCGGCATCTCAGCCAATGCCTAATATTCAGCGAAGTGGTGTTGTGCCTGCGCCGATCGGATCAGCTTATTTGCCACAACGGCAAGAGGGAAGGTATCAATCAATCCAGCCAATCAATATCTAGCCAGTGCATCGGCGGGATCAAGATGCATATTGGACCGATAAGATCGTTGGGGTTATGAAAGATCAATTCGGCATCAAGCCTAAAGTTAATACATACTCTTATCGAACGCCGTATCCTCAGGCATATGATTTTGATTCCTCTCCCAAATCGGTACAAGGTGCCGAATTTTACAAAGTTTTCTGGCCAAGGTGACACGTCGACGATGGAGTACATCAATTGCTTCATTATCCAATGCGGAGAAGCAGTAAGCAGAGATGAACTGAGGGTGATATTATTTTCGTCATCATTGTCTGTATTAGCATTTACCTGGTTCATTTCATTACCTCCGAATTATGTGATCACCTGGGCCGATCTAGAGAAGCAGTTCCACAAATATTTCTTTGCTGGCATACATGAGAAGAGGATTACCGATTTGGTCAAATTAAAGCAGCATAATGATGAATTGGTAGAAAGCTTCGTCTAAAGGCTTCGGTATGTAAAGAACAAGTGCTACAACTTGGTACTTGATGATCGGCAATTGATAGATTTGGCTTTCCAGGGATTACTGCCACACATCAAGGACAAATATGCATCCCAAGAATTTGAGAGTTTGAGTGATCTAGTCCAGAGAGTTGCCGATCAAGAAATTAAATCTTTCGAGCCTAGGAAGAATTGGAATAAGAAAATATCCTTCGTTGAACATGAAGACTCCGAATCAGATATGAGAAAGAGAAGAATCTGATATCCTGTCCATTTGGCCAGAAGGAGACTGAAAGGTTCACCTTTGATACTACTGAGGCCGATAGGATATTTGATCTATTACTTCAAGAAGGGCGGATTAAGCTAGCGCCTAATCAAGTGATTCCATCGGCTGAAGAGCTTAGAAGGATCAGGTATTGCAAGTGGCATGATGCAACCTCACGCACTACCAATGATTGCAAAGTCTTTAGGCAACAATTGCAGTCAGAGATCAGGTCTGGACGAATTAAATTTGATAATTCTAAAACCCAGAAGCCGATGAAGATCGATCAGCACCCGTTTCCGAATAATATGGTGGAAGCTGGTGAAAAGGTTAAAGTGTTAACATCGGACGCTGCTAAGAAAAATGCATCGGTAGATCCTAAACATCAAATAGCTATGCGCGATGTGAAAGGAAAAAGGTTTGCCGATGATAGGAAAGGCAAGAGAGTTGCTCCTGAGGACAGCAATACTAGAAGGCCTCGTGAACATGCATCATATGGTGTTATAATCACGCACAGACGACCACGACAAGAATATCTACGCTCGCAGGAAGAGCAATATCGGTAGCAAGAAGAAGAAAGAAGCCAAGAGTGACATCAACATAAAGATCATTGGAATTGACCTTTCTTCGTTCATTGTTGGGAAGAGGGCATCAAGCTACCCACCACCGATAATTTTCCCGAGTGCAACAGGTACTATCCTTCTGATCGGTTGGAAAAGAGATCCTGTCCTAATGATCGAGAAGAAAACTATGGCAGACCGATCGGTAGAAAAGGATCGGTGCATGATCGGCTCGGGGGCAAGCCCAGTGTACGTGACAGGCTTGGCAAGCGGGTCTGTCAAGAAAGGCTTGAAGAGATGGCTGATGCAAGAGTGCCCAATGAAGAAATATTCTCTAGAGATCCAAATATCAGGAGTGATGTGAGTCGGGATAGTGAAAGACAGTACCAACCTGTTTGGAAAACAAAGCTTCCTCGGTGGTGTCCTAAGCGCCTGACGAAGTCTCAGAAAAGAAGGATCCAATGTGAACGTCAGGGTTATTTGGATCACAATGATGGTCCTTCAAGAGAAGAACCTCCAGTTTGGCAATGGAGGCCGAAACATAAGAATGGGAGTCCATCGGCAGAAGTCAACATGGTTGTTATGTTGCCGATGGAATTTATGGCACCTGCCGACGTGGAAGAAGTTGCTGAGATGGCGCAGTTAGTTTTGGACCCGATGGTAGCCGTCTTTGAAAACCCTACCGATGAAGAAAGGCAGCATTTGAGAGCTTTGTTTGTCAAAGGCAAAGTTGATGGGCAGCCAATTTCAAAGATGCTGGTAGATGGTGGAGCATCAATTAATATAATGTCGTATGTCATGTTCAGAAAGCTTGGGAAAGGTGACCAAGACTTAGTGAAAACGGATATGAAGCTGAAATATTTTGAAGGCAATGTGTCACTGTCTATGGGGGCAG
Source organism: Microstegium vimineum (assembly GCA_022036555.1). Classification (NCBI taxonomy): domain Eukaryota; kingdom Viridiplantae; phylum Streptophyta; class Magnoliopsida; order Poales; family Poaceae; genus Microstegium; species Microstegium vimineum. The sequence continues at coordinate 21,960,570 of CM039128.1, read as the reverse complement.
TATGTGTCGAGTTAACCATCGGTAGCAAAACTTTACCGACGACGTTTTTTGTGATCAGTGGCAAAGGGACCTACAACTTGCTCTTAGGAAGAGATTGGATCCATGCTAATTGTTGTATCCCTTCCACGATGCACCAAAGCCTTGTGCAATGGGTTGAGGACAAGATTGAAGTCGTCCAGAGTGAAGCCCCATCAATTGTTGCATCAGCAGAATCGGAAACGTATGAGCAGACTAAATGCATGTCTGGTGAAGCTTGGGAAACTAAGTTCCTCAAAGTTGCCGATTACCAGATCACACCGATCCAAGCAATTGGTTCTGGAGAGGAGTTTTAATGGATTAGTTTGCCGATGGTTGAAAACTTGGGTAGGGGTTTACATCGGTAGATGATTTACTAGAGATAGATATCGATGATGGCAGCAAAGACGACTTTTATTAGTGCTAGGATTAGATTCCCAATGTAAAAAATAATTGAATGATTTATCAAAAGAAGATAGAGGTTGTTTTAATTGAGATTATACAGAAATACCTGGTTTAGACCGATCAATAGTCGAACATCGGTTAAAATTGGGTTCCAACCACATCGGCAACCAGCGCACCGATGTAATCTTAATGTGTTGCCCGATATTAAAGCTGAAATTACGAGGTTGAAAGAAGCTTGGTGGTCGTAGCGGATGGTTTGTCATGGCGCTACTAAACTTTTGCCATACCAAGTTGGTCTATGGACATGATGTTGTCTTGCCTTGGGAAATTGAACCAGGTTCTATACGATTGTTTTCCCAGGATCAATTGACTGCCGATGAATATGGTATTCTTATGAAAGATGAGTTAAAAGATTTAGTGAATCATCGGCTGAGAGTTCTAATCGGTATCGAAGAGTAAAGTCTGCTCCTGGTGACGCTTATATTTTGGAAACGCTCAAAGGAGTTGCATTTTTCAGAGCAATCGATAGTAAATATTTGAAGAAGTATTATCTTAGTACCTGGGTAGATGCATAGAGTGATACGAATATAAATACCGATGACGGAGTTGTTGTACAAAACATTGGTAGAAAAGCGTTGATATTATACTACAGGGGGATCAGTCATTTAGTTCACGTGTAATAAATTACAGTAGGGATTGAATAGACGAAATCGCACGAAGGCGAACTTGATCCGCTTCCTCTATCTCCTTGGCGTCGTCGTCGGCAGTACCCTTGATCGGTTTTAATTTTCTTCTTCAACAGAAGGGCGTGGCGTGCATCAACATCCCTCTCTTGTTGTAGGGCTTTGGTGGCGTCGGGGAGTTGAGTCTTCTTCTAGTTGGCCAATTTTAAAGCCTCATCTACTTTCCTCAACTCAGCTAGCAATTCGTCTTTCTGCGCCGATAAACGGGAGATTTCTTGTTTGAGATCAATGCTGGAAGCTTCTAGACGGCCGATGTCTTTGTGCTTTTCGTCAGCGGTTTGCTTGAACTTGAGTATTTCCTCTTCAAGTTTTGCTTGAGCGGCCTTATCGGCGATGCGGCGTGAAGCCTTTTAGTACTGTAGCTGCCGGCTCTCGAGGAATGCCGCATGAAAAAGTGTTTCTTCAATATCGGCAGGCAGTTGGTTTTGAATTTCCTGAAAGCTACCCTTACTGCACCAGAGTCTTGGATTAGTGGAGATGTGTTTTGTTTTAGTAGGAGCAGGAGTGCCTCAAGTTTGGATTTTACTTCTGCCGATATGACAGTTGAAGCTTGGACAAAGCTTTCTTCTTCTTCGTCATCATCTGGAATGTTGATAGCGAAGGAGAATAGGCTGTTGGGAGAATCTTGAGCCTGAAAAGAAAAAAGAAAAGGATTAAAATTTGGCAGTTGAAGGCTTGTGTCTTACTAGCTCACGATAGATAGTTGGCTTGCCTGCTTTAGAGCGATTTCTCGCCTTGGACTTGGCGGGATAACTGGCATAGCTGTATCCTGAGGATTAGCAATGGTTGTCGATGAACTTGCCTCTGTAGGAGGAGCAGTTGGTGTTGGTGCCGATGTTGGTGCCGGTGTTGTTTCTGCTTGTGAAAATCCATGCGGCGACGGTATTGTCCCTTGGATAGGAGTTTCAATTGGTGATTGATTGAAGATGGATGCCGATGCTGGTTCTGGTGTTGGTATATCGGTAGGAGCTTGAGGAAATGTGGCCGGTGATGTGGTTGGAGCGGACAGCTTTGGGCGTTTTGGTCGGGGAGCGGTACTTGATGAGCGTTGGCGTTTTGACTGTTGCACTTGGGGGGGCATCGGCAGGCTGAGCTGAAGAAGTTTGCATGTTTGGGACAGCTGCCGATGAACTTATCTGTTGCAAAGAAAAATTTGATGCAGATTGAATAAAAATTGTCGATTAAAGATATTGTTGTGATCGGCCTATAAGTGAAGACTTGTTACCATGAAGTCTTGTGCTAAGACAGCAGCAGCGGTGGCATCATCATCGGTTGACAATGGTTTGGGACTGATGGTGGCTATGGGAGCTACCTTTCGATGCATGAGGGTGGACAGTGAAGGGGCTTTACTGCCGATTACCGATGTAGGGTTCATCGGTCGCAAGTTAAAATATTTGCCGCTCTTGCTCTTTTTGGGAATCAAATCATTAACCTGTTGACAAAAAATTAGTTACCGATGCATTTGAAGAGATAACGAAGAGATAGTATCGGAGGTAAACTCACCGCGTCATCAGGCATAATATGATCAGCATCAATCAGGTGTCGATAGTGGTGTGGTGATGCAACAAATAGTTGATCCTTCCACTCTTGCCACCAAGATTTTTATGACTCGGTGATGAAAGACGTCGGCACCCAAGCAGATAAGTCGATGTTGGTTACATCGGCATGAGGAGGGAGAGTGACAATCTTATTCCAATCCATAGTATCGGAGATAACTTCTCTTGGTTTTATCATGTTGGCGTAGCTGAGTTTGATCGGCAATTGACCAAACACTAATTTTCTTGCTGCTGCCGATGGATAATAGAATTCATAATATGGATGGGTGTTCTTCCGGTCCCAAAGATGTTAACTGGAATGGCCCGGGGAATGAGGGTAGCCTTCATAATTCCTTTGTTCTATGGTATATTCCCATCGGTAAGGTTGAAGGAGAGTGGAAATCGGTTGTCCTCAGCAATATAAGGCCACCAGACCCGTTCCGCAGCAGGGATTCCACAGTAGAATCTTTGAAAGAACATACCGAATTGATCTTCGTTGGCATCAGTTCCTGGTAGCACCATTATGGCTTCCCCAAAATTCAATGGAGAGCGGGTTGCCGATTCATCTTCAGCGCATACGTAGTCTTCAGGCAAATCCCTTGGGAATTGTTTGCTGAACAAGTCAAATTGAAGACATTTGTGCATATGGGCGTTTAGCCATAGGTTGATGAACCACCAAGGGCCTCTGAGGTTGCCGATGGGCTCGCCTAGCAGTAGTTTTCTCGATACCTGGTGCAGGAGGTGATAGACTGAACTAAGGAGGTATCGGCCAAGAGCTCTGCTACATGAAGATGCATGTTGGTAGGTCCAACTGTCCTACCACAGAAGATAAATTTCTCCAACCACATATTTAGGAAGGTGGCGTGCTCCCTCTGGCCTACCGATCCGGTCTTCTGATATTCTTGAATGTATTCGGTCCAACCACCGATGTTATGTGTGCTTACCCGACGTTCGGATTTCCTATGGAAAAGGGTAGCAGGATCGGCAGAAGAAACATCGAGACCGGTAAGCATGTGTACATCGGCAAGTGTGGGAGTAGCTGGTCCGTGTCTAAATAGAAATGCATTCATTGTATCGGACCAGAAATAAGACGCAGCAATCATCATGTTCTCATTCTTGGCCGTATTGGCAAGTGACAATCTGATGCATTGGTCTATATTGCGTTCTGACCAATAGACCTATTGTGACCTAACCATCCTGAGGTACCAGTTCTTCCACCCTTTGGTGGGTTTAGGCCACGAGCGAAAGGTATCTATCCATAACCCTAGGTTGAAATGTTCTGATCTGAAAGGAATACGATTGGTTTCCGTGTTGATAAGATCAGTCGGATCAGTATTCCCCATTGGACCCAAACAGTGAAGATGTGCTTGGTAAATAGGGATTACTATTTTACTGCACATTTCCTAGATTCAGAAAGCAAAGAAAGGAAGAAATCACGAAACCAGACAGAGAGAAAGTTGTGGAATGTAAGGCGGAAGAAATTACCGCGGGAGCATTGAAGTTGATTGCCATCGAGACTGGATCACCGGAGAATTCTTACAGGAGGAGCGCTTCCTAATTGGAGAAGAAGCCACTGATGGAATGATTGCCGGAGTGCTCTTTTGGGATACCGGTGGAATGGAGGTGAAGATGTGAACTCAGGGTGAAAAGGAGAGCGGACCGTCATCTTTATAGGCCTAGGTCAAAGGGCGTTTTCGAATTTTTCTTTTTGACTGAGCAGAATATGGAAGGATATCGCGATGATTTGCGCGGTGACCGAGGAATTGTAACTGTTGCGCTACAGTTACGGGGGGGGGGGGGTTGTTGGTAATTTACAGTGATAGCATGCGGTAATCGAAATGATGGCGTAGGTATTTTGGAGGGAAAGATTACAACAGAAGAAATTCCAGCGCATGATATAGTTCATACTCCGAAATTGGGGGGCATGTGTTGACACCGTTTTTGTACGTGTCAATATGAACCGGATGCACTGATCGGCAAAAGGATGGTTGCTTTTCCTTATCGGCATCAGGGTACTGCTAATTAGATTGCCGATAGAAGCAGGAGATTGAAGACACGTCAAGGATAAAAAGAAGGATATTTACCGATGGGAAGGTGTTGTCGATGGAAACAGGAAGACATTGCCAATCGGAAATGTTGCCGATGGATGTGGAATGATGTGGCCAACGTCAGCAGAAAACTGTCGATAGCAATAGGAGAAGGTTGCAGATTGAAGGAATCTGCCGATGGAAGGTTTCATCGTAAGGGAGACAGATAAGAAAACTAGTAGTTTTATTATAGTATTATTATTATAATTGGAGTCTGACTCTTGCACGAGTCGTTTATTTCATCTGGGCGTATCGCTGTTGTCTAGATTGAATCTTGTTCTAGTTATCGTCCTTGTCGATTAACTGGTCAAATCGACTGGCACACCTTGGATACCGAATTCGGGTATAAGCCCGAGGTGTTTGCAGATCCAACGCTTTTTGTGTCAACAAATTGTCATCATGGCTGCATGGGAACACACCTCTATTGATGTTAATCATTATCTGATATGTTTAGTAGATCTGATAGTTTGGGTCGGTGAATGTCATATGTATCGCATCCTTACTTCATACATCAATGTAATTGGCTGATTATATGTTCTATTAATGATATACCATGAATAGCCATTTATATCTTGTTACTGTTGACGGACGTTAGCGTCAACTTTTTAAGCAATTATAAACATAATAAATGGATCAATCAAATATAATATATAGAAATATAGGGATCTAATTAACAAATTCCACGAGTTTTGGTGTTTCATTATTTTTCGGGGACTATTCCAGAAAAGAGGATAAACGAAAGTAAATCAGAGAAGATATCAAACAAATCTTGCGGAGAAACACCTGCCTAATTACTCATAGAGGATCCTACAGACACCGGAGCGAAGCGGAGCCCGGACCCCACCATGTGGGGCCGGTCGGCATGGGGTGGGGCCGGGTAGCACGCCCCTGGGCCCAATGGCCACCATCTTCTGGATGCTTCCTCCACCGCCTTTGAGGATTCATCTGAGCCCTACGTGAAGTCGGTTTGATCCAAAGGCTATCATGTGTCCCACCAGACTATAAATAGAGCCATGTACCCCACCCAAGGTACCACTAGATCAGAAGAATAATCGATCCAGGTCAAGTCAGAGCAAGCATAGATTAGATCTAGGGTTTCCAGATATTAGATTAGAACTCTAGTGCTTCAAGTTATTAGCTAGGTAGCTAGCAAGATTCAATCGGAGTTGGGCAATACGCTCGGCATTCCAGATTCGTTTGTCTGGAGATCGATAATTTATCATGTATCTCATTATGACTTTATACTTCATTATTGTATTGCTACTTGTTGAGTGTTTAGATTATTCTATTTGCATATTAGATATAGATAAGATTTGTGTTGATTATATTTATAAGATCGTAAAGCGCCTAATTCAATACTCGAGTGGGTCAGGTGGTATGTATTATGTAGGCGTGGTGCCTAGATATTATATATGTACGTACGGATGTCTCTTGATGTGTTGTGTCGTGTGGTAGTTCGCGTATGTGACTCTTATAGCTTCGTTGATTCCTATGTAGTCCACCCTTGGCACAGGAGATCAAGCTTGAAGAATAATCAATTTGGACAAGTACGGTCGGTGGACTTAAAACCCCCGAACCATCGCCGGGAGGTAATTCGGTAACTTATCAGGTAATTTAATTCCGCATTACTTTCCAAGCATTAATTTAAGCATTACATTATTAAAACAAAATAAAAATACTTATTGCATGGTAGAGCTTTACTTTCTAGTAATTAATATTCAAAGTAAGTCATTTTTACTATAGTTTCAGAAAATTACAAAAAGACCGTCATTAAAATTCTTATTTTTCATAGATTTATAAAAGTAATTTAGTTTTTTCATTCTTGTACTTTTATACCATATAAATACAAGGGATATGTGGGACCCACACATCACCTCACCATCACCCACACACCACTTCACACCTACCACCATGCACTACAATCTATTTTCCTTTCACTCATGCATGCACCAATAGCCAAAATGCCTTTCCATCGAAAGAGCATCCTAGGGGGAGTGCATTTGATCATACTAATCAAGTAGAAGAAGACATTAGAAAGACGAGGAGCCAGGAGGCCACAAGGTGGGCCCGACCGGCCTCACACCATGCCAACGGACACCCTATATTCTCCTCTCCCTCTCTCCTTTCTATCATTCACCCCACTCTCATTTCCATTCATGAAGGACACACTTTCACTCTGCTCTTCACTCCAGAGAGCTCGACACACACAAATCCTCCCAATAATCAAGTTAAGCCAAAGAAAAATCAAGTGTGAGAGAAATTTGGGTCAAGCTCAAGGTTCCCTTGGTGAAGCAATCTCTAACCCCCTCTAATCTCTCCACTAGTTTTGTTTGTTCTTGATTATTTTTTATACGACATGAGAAAGAAATTAATCATCGCTGCAAAGAGTGTCGGGAAGGCTCTCTCCTTCCGCACCACTCAGAGCCAGACGTCATCAAGAGTTCCATCAAGAGTTGGTTCTGAGATGGATGTAGACACTCCATCACCGATGAGAACTTCATCCTCTTCTCACTATGGTGATCAAGAGAGGTATGTACTTACTAGAGATACTCATCTTAAGCTGCAGTCAGAGAAAGAAAGGAACATCCGTGACGCTGTCAAGGACAAAGAATTCACACATACCCCAACCTTCAACAATACACTACTTCTGGAGACAGGTATGGATTATGAATTCCAGCTCGTATTTAGAAATGTTGGTTGGGAAAATGCATGCAACATAACTGAGGAAGGTAGCAAATTACTCACCATAGAATTTTTATGCACCTTAGAGATCAATGACCATGAGGTTAAGATTAGAATGTTTAATAAATCACACACTCTCTCATGGAAAAATCTTAGTGTTATGCTAGGCTTTGCTAGTGGTTGCTCATGTGACATAGATGATATTTTAAATGACTTTGATAGAACACGTGTTTGGGAAAGTATATCTAGATTAAAAACATGTCACAAACCAGCCACGGAGGAAATCCACCATCCAACCTTACGCTTTTTGCATAAATGGATAGATGTTACTTTATTTCCTAAAGAAGAATTAGGAACTATAAGAATTGAAGAAATTACATTACTCCATGCCATGATTAAAAAGAGGAAAGTATCCCCTGTCAAAATAATGTTACAATATTGGGTACAATATTCCTTCAATGAAGAATGTGGCGTATCATTTACTTCTTGGATTACACGCTTAGCCACAAATTTGAATTTATTAGGAAATGCATCTCTTATTTATATTCATACTGCTAGAAGAATAATTGGATATGATTTCTTTTTCCGTGCTCATTTGGTCAAGAGAAAGAACAATAAAATAATCATGATTTATAAGAAATACAAAAATGAATATGCACTACTAGATAGAGCACTTGGTCTCTACGCAGTAGAGAGTTTTGTTTTTGATATGCAGAAAAGTGGACCTATAGTTGGGAGAAGCACTTCAGCGTGCCTCACCATATCACAGAGAAGAAATTATGAAGGGGCAGACGCTACAACAGCCGGACCAACTTTTACTCACCATATTGGTTTTGATCAGGCAGGTCCATCATACCAGTCCACACGACCATGGGGCCATAACTTAGGATGGGAGGAGCAGACCACATATCAGGGAACATTAGCAGGATGGGATAGCTGGGGACCGGAAAATTTTACTAATTATTCACAGGATCCAGGTACCTCACCAGGATTCCAGAGAGGACACATTTCTTTCTCTACCCGCACGCATACGGACTTCAGCACTAGAGGACCGTACCCATACCATCAGCCTCCTACAAATGACTACTATCCTCCACCAGAGCAGCATATGGAGCATCCACAGCTAGGTGACGGTACTCCCAGTATTTTCACTAGTAATTTTGGCCACTATCTTGCAAATATGCAGCAGAGATAGGAAATATTCCAGTCCACCTTGGACCAGAGTATAGAGACTCAACACCGGATGAAGGATCGTTTACAAGAGATGCACCCAGCAGCAGTATGAGGAGCATCAGGACCTACGGTACCTAATCCGCAGTTCGAGTTTCAGCTACCCATCTCCACCACCAGAGCTTTAGACCATGTCATCAGACAGCTTGAGGGAGAGCCCTTGTAAGGTAAGTACACTATCATATTTATATTTACACATTTAATTTGCTTTTTAATTAAGTTTGCTATTATTGCTATTTGAAAAAAAGAGAAATAAAATATATTAGCTAGAATAATGAATAAATAACTCTGTATATATATGTGCTTATCCCATATGTATATATAGTCCGCAATTTAGTTATCCCCATAAATTTAAAATTACCATCTCATTGTGAGAACCTGAATCTAGTGGAATAAATACTTCGTTCTTGTCTAAGTTACTGTTAAATAAGATAGGGAATAAAAAGAACTTGGTCTGATCTTGTTCTAAGAGAGATTTAATTTCTTGAGAATGTATTTAATTACTCAAAATTCCAAAACCTCTAAGAGATTAAAGTTGAATATTTTGTTATGTGCCTATGATCATAATTATTCTAAATAATAAGAAAATAACTTTTAATACATATGTTCAAATCTTTCTCTTTAGAAGAGTGATATGGGCCATAAAGAAGTATGAGAAAATAATCCATGCCAAAATGCATGGGAGAATTAGAGGGAATTAAAAAGGGACAAAAGTCTAACGTGCCCTCAAGAGGAATCAAAAAGGGACAAAAGTCTGACGTACCTCTGGAAAAAAGAGAGAGCTCATACTTCTCAGAAAGGGAGAAAGAAGAACATAGAAAAGCCAGAAAATATAAAAAGAATGTTTTATGAATTAATCATTCTGATCTAAGGGGCATAGCAGAATATTCTCTTTAATTCTTTTTGCAAGACTTTACTTTTCAAAGATATCAAAAACTCCAGAAAGTTAATTGATCAAGGAATAAGAGAAAAGTCGTTCTAATAAAACCTATCTATTTTGCAGCTACTAATGACTAGAGTGAAGTAATAAGTTCCATAAGAGATAGTGTTTTTCACTAAAACTTTTCTGTTAAATGAATAAAATAAATAATTCCACTTGGACTTTGCTTAGGGACTAGCAAAGCGTAAGCTTGGGGGAGCTTGTTGACGGTCATTAGCGTCAACTTTTTAAGCAATTATAAACATAATAATGGATCAATAAAATATAATATCTAGAAATATAGGGCTTTAATTAACAAATTCCATGAGTTTTGGTGTTTCATTATTTTCCAGCGACTATTCCAGCAACAAGGATAAAGGAAAGTAAATCAGAGAAGATATCTAACAAATCCCGCGGAGAAACACCTGCCAAATTACTCACGGAGGATCCCGCAGACACCAGAGCAAAGCGAAGCCCCGAACCCCCACCATGTGGGGTCGGGCGGCACCCCCCTAGGCCCAATGGTCGCTGTCTTCTGGAAGCTTCCTCCACCGCCTTTTAGGATTGATCTGAGCCCTACGTGAAGTCTCGGTTTGATCCAACGGCTATCGTGCATCCCACCGGACTATAAATAGAGCCATGTACCCCAGGAACAGCTAGATCAGAAGAATAATTGATCCAGGTCAAGTCAGAGCAAGAATAGAATAGATCTAGTGTTTCCAGAGATTAGGTTAGAACTCTAGTGCTTCAAGTTATTAGCTAGGTAGCTAGCAAGATTCAATCGGAGTTGGGCGATACGCTCGGGATTCCAATTTTTTTTGCCTAGAGATTGGTAATTTATCTTGTATCTCATTATGACTTTATACTTCATTATTATATTTCTACTTGTTGAGTGTTTAGATTATTCTATTTGCACATTAGATATAGATAAGTTTGGTGATTATTATATTTATAAGATCGTAAAGCACCTAATTCAATACTCGAGTGGGTTAGGTCGTATGTGATGAGGACATCACCACGCTGGAACGTCTACGTCATCGTATTTTCCAAGTTGCAACTCATCTCCAACTCAGCTGTCACATCGACTTTGAGTCTGTTTTGGAGTCCAGGACCAGCATGGAGTAAAACAGACGCCCAGAATGCATACGGACTCCGTTTTCACTGATTCACCCACGGATGGAAAGATAATTTCATAAGGACACCAATGGCGTTGTTTTGAGGTCCAAATGCCTTCTGAGTCATCGGGAAACATCTAAACAATTCAGCATCCAGAATTAGTTCCGGTGCTGCGTCACCTATTTTGGGCCTACTTGGTCATGTATCGCGAATCAGGCCTTAAGCCCAAGTTGTGGGCGCGCCCCCTGGTCGCCTCCAACCCTATGACGTCTTTCCTTTAGATTCCACGTAGCCGCTACCGTTGAGTTTTGTTTTCCATCGAGAAACTGAATCGTTCATTGTAACTGTGTCGATTAGTCCTTTTACAGTGATCCAGGGTCCCTCGTTCTTGATCTCCTCCACTGTGTCGATTAGTCCTTTGGAACCGAGTTCTTGAACCCTCTATTGATATTCGCATCATTCATATTTGCAATTTCAGATTGCGTGTTTATACCTTCTTGCTTGTGTTCTTCGATTCGCTTGCAGGAAAAACCTTATTGGCGAGGTCAATCAAGTTGTGCTTGGTTGATAACAAATGGAGCAGTGGTGTAACGGCTGCAGGGTTCAAATCGTGTCTAATTTGAAGCCAGATCGCCAACGTTGAGTTCTCCACCAGTCGAAATTATCGGTTACCTCATGAAAGATCAGGCCACTCCTCATCAATAATGATGAGGACATCCTCCATTATTACCCGTTGGCAAAGATGCAACAAATAATGGGTCAAGTGCCCCAGTTGTAGTCGGGCGGCGAACGTGTGAGCCTATGAATAATCCTACCTTGCTTAGCTTGGGATGAGGAATCCACCTTAAAAGGGAGAGTCACCCTTCCCCTATCAGACTAGTCTTTTAGGGAGATTGGGCCTTTCTTCGAGTGGGTGTGCCTAAGAACTGTTGGGGTCCAGGCAACCTCAATTTATCGAACCTCAGCCAACCCTACCTGGGCCGGATGTATCATTTGGTATCAAAGATGGGCCCTTGTTAAGGGGGTCGGAATGATGAGGAAATCCTCCATTATTACCCTTTAGCAAAGACATAACAAATAATGAGTCAAGTGGCTCAGTTGTAGTCGGGCGGCGAACGTGTGAGCCTCTGAATAATCTCACATTTGCTTAGCTTGGGAGGAGGAATCCACCTTAAAAGGGAAAGCCACCCTTCCCCTATTATACTAGTATTTTAGGGAGATTGGGTCTTTCTCCGAGCATGTGTGCCTAAGAACTGTTGGGGTCCGGGCAACCTTAATTTATCGAACCTCGGACAACCCTACCTGGGCCGGATGTATCATTCTTGATGTGAACTCGGGTTCCCGATCTTCCGTCAGTTCAATAAATATTGATTTGGTCGGAGAGAGACACACCGATCCGGCTTCAGATCACAAAGACCGAACCCTGCAATCTTAGCACCACGTCTCCTCTGGTTATCAACCGTGTCACAATCCGGTTGACCTCGCCAAGAAGCCTAATCCCTGCTATGAATCGAAGAACACAAGCAAGAACAAGATAAAATGCAACTCAATTGAAGTGACAATTGCGGATATATGATTAAGATCACGAATGTGGGGTTTCACAAACCGAAAACGGTGACTGTTCAACGACAGATTAATCTAAAGAAAACCCAAACCCTAACTCGAATTGGATTGGGCCTCCAACTTGGGTTGGACGACCTTGCTGCCCTCCTAAGGTGGTGGCCAAGGAGGAGGACGTCTTGGACCATCTTTGGGGTGTTCTACACATGTTTGGGACGTTGTCCTACTTGGGCCAGGGTCCCAAGGTTGCATGACAAGCCCAAGTTGACGTCGTAGCATCCTGCAAAAATAGTAGTTGAGTGTCATGATAATTTGAAGACCTTGCCGACGTGATATTGAGGTGGGACTAGACCTATTTGAAAGCTTATCAAACAATATTTCCATCAAGTCCTTATTGACCTCAATCGCACTCTAGGTGAATGATTTATGGCCTTCCCAATGAAGTGCTATTGGGCTGCCAACGAACCGAATGTTGAACTTTGAATACCATGCACATTGAGACATGTTTGTATCTACAAGCAAATATTGACATATACATGTGGAACCAAGTGAGTTGTACCAAGAACCATTGTGTAAATGTAGGAATGAACTCACCTTGTAATCTATGGTTGTGGTTGTATCCAAAGGTGTCATGTCCTCATCATTCTCCCCATCTTGACAACAAACCGTCCTCGGTTTGAGTGTAGCTGGAGGACAGGTGGTAGGTAGTAGCCAACATTGCTACCCTTCTTGAATTTTAACCTGTTTCTAATCACAAAACTTGGGGAACTCTACATGGTATGTCTATAGAGATTGCAACACTCTAATGGATCATATTGTTTCACAATAAAATAAAATTTCAGATTTGAACAAATATAGACACGATGCACCATATACTCTCCTTTATAATTATATTTGCCAATAAAGTGATATGAACATTTAGACAACCATGGAAATTCAACATATTTAAATTTCTCTTCCAAACTACTTAGAGCACACAAAGTATCAAACTCAATGTAACCCAACGTATTTAAAGAAGACAACAATTTTAGTTCATATTTTTCTGTTGCAATTGGGAGTAAAATTCTATTTTTAGCAACATTATTTGTTTCCAAGACGGAACCACCGTTAATCATAGCTCTATCACACAACTCTTTTTATCGCAAAGAACAATAGAATCATTATCATGTGACAAAGGTAAATCAATAGAAGGTTCTACTATAACATTAGCATCGTTGGTGAACAAATTCAACACATCAAGAGAGCTCTTACCGGAGTTAATTAGTTGTTCTATCTTTGTCACGTTACCCTCTTGCTTGGACATATGCTGTAAAATATTAGTACTGACAAAAGGCAAAACAATATCTTTATTATCTAACAATTCGGATTTAGACAAAGGAATTGTGACTTCTGAAATAGTCCATTCTTTTCTTAAAGGCTCATTCTTTCTTCTCTCTGCTCTCATAAGATCTTCTTCAAAAATTTCAGCAGGAGTCATAGGTACTACAGTAAAATTTGTATCATTGTATTTGAAGCAATATTTATTAGTAATAATGTTATGCACCGCATTAATTTTAGATATCCAAGGTTTGCCTAGCAATAAATGACATGCTTGCATAGGTACTATGTCAAATTCTGCACTATCCTTATAAGAACCAATAGAAAACTCAATGCGTGCAATTTCAGTTACCTTTATCCTATCCCAAGAATTTACCCATTGGATGTAGTATGGATGTGGATGTGTCTTTGTGGTCATACCAAGCTTCTCCACTAACTCTAAACTTGCAAGGTTGTTGTAGGTCTCGCCATCAATCATAACACGAGAACGTCGTTCCTTCACAACAAAGTATATTTGGAACAAGTTGTTCAACTGGTTTTGCTCCGCCTTTTCCTTTTTAGAGTTGAGCACTCGCTGTGCAAGCTCCATAGTACATACGAGAGGTGGTGATGACGATGTCGTTGTAGCAATAGAGAAGGCTGCACTGCCCACTTTTGTAATTGTTTCATCCAACTTTGTAGAGAGTCGGTCCATGAAATCCTGCAATCTATTCTTAAAAAGAAACTTATTGTTTGACATTGTTAGAAAATCCAAATAAATTCCCTAACGGCTATTGATGGCTCAGTGGAATCACACCCTCATACACCTTACCAAATTCTTACAAGTGTTCTTACCAACGCAAAGCATTGGATGGTACAACCGGAGGTCGATTGTGATACTTGTGAGAGCGTGGCACCAAGATTGCAAGGGTATTTTCTATACTGATCAAAAGTATATATGTGGAGCTTGGGAGGCACACAAAGATAAATATATATGTATGGGGCACAAAAGTCAGTAACAGATAGCAATATTGAATAAATATCCAAAGCACTTGTCCTAGTTGCTGGTCTATACGTGTTCCTAGCACCAATTGTGACAAACAAGGAAGTGAAACAATGATGAAAGGTAGCAACGGATATGAACAAGGCAAAAAGAGACCACAAATTATAGAGCTACTCGATGTTTCTTATGCGCTCTTTTTCTCTTTTTTTACTATTTTGCTTCTTTTTTATCTAATTTTTTCTCTTGCTATTTTATATTTTTTTCTCAGCAAGGATCACACAAGAGCAAACCACAAAAGATTTTGAGTTCAAATGGCAAAAATATGTGGCCTATGGACAATCAAGATTGTGCTCTAAAAAGCGTACCATAACTTGTGGGACTGAAAACTCAATGTTTCTTATCGAATTTCGCAATTCTACTTTTTGTGAACCTAGCCTTGCTAGGATGAAACAGATCTAAAATTATTTGGCGTTCTCCGTGGAAAAACAATTCGCCCCGTTTCGAGTTCGGACGTAAAAGTTATGTCTGTTTTATGAAACATAGTCCGAATCAGGGTTTATGTGGACACAAGATGCACAGATGGAGATACGAGATGACGACAGATGGGGGGATCAACACAAACGAACAAAGAACACGATCTAAACGAGCAACAAGACGTTGTCCTAGGACACAAACTCAACACTACGGACTCTGAAACTGAATGATGCAAAGGCTATGGCGCGGAAGAGTTGTAGGATAGGAAAACGATATGACACTGGACTATGGGACGGAGGTGAAAACACTCGAAATTAAGTGTAGATATGAACTTGACGGTATACCTGAAGCTTTGATACCCCTTGATGTGAACTAGGGTTCCCGATCTTTCGTCAGTTCAAGATAACTATCGATTTGGTCGGAGAGAGACAAACCGATCCGGCTTCAGATCACAATGACCGAACCCTGCAATCTTAGCACCACGTCTCCTCTAGTTATGAACCGTGTCACAATCCGGTTGACCTCACCAAGAAGGCTCATCCCTACTGCAAATCGAAGAACAAAAGCAAGAACAAGATAAAATGCAACACAATTGAAGTGACAATTGCAGATATATGATTAAGATCACGAATGTGGGGTTCACAAACCGAAAACGACGACTGTTCAACGACAGATTAATCTAAAGCAAAACCCAAACCCTAACGTAGGAGGCGGCTGCTGGTTATATGATTTAAGGGGCGACCTAGGGCAGTCACTCACGTCCCTAAGGTGGGACAACTCGTGACAAAGCCCAACGGTCCAAAAGACGACAACGCAGCATCTGGACAGATTCTAGACATCAACATGTTTCGACGATTCCCGTTGAGTCCGAAGGAATTTTGACATGAAACCAATTGGGTTGGTTTCCTTATCAAATTATCTTTCCATCCATATGTGTTTCATCAAAAACGGAGTCCGTATGCGACCTGTACATTCGTTTTACAATTGGATGCTGCTGGAACCCGAGATGGACTCGAACTCGAATTGGATTGGGCCTCCAACTTGGGTTGGACGACCTTGCTGCCCTCCTAAGCTGGTGGCCAAGGAGGAGGACGTCTTGGACCATCCATGGGGTGTTCTACACATATTTGGAACGTTGTCCTACTTGGGCCAGGGTCCCGAGGTTGCATGACAAGCCCAAGATGACGTCGTAGCATCCCGCAGAAATAGTAGTTGAGTGTCATGATAATTTGAAGACCTTGCCGATGTGATATTGAGGTGGGACCAGACCTATTTGAAAGCTTATCAAACAATATTTCCATCAAGTCCTTATTGACCTCAATCGCACTCTGGATGAATAAGTTATGGCCTTCCCAATGAAGTGCTATTGGGCTGCCAACGAACCGAATGTTGAACTTTGAAGACCGTGCACATTGAGACATGTTTGTATCTACAAGTAAATATTGACATATACATGTGGAACCAAGTGATTTGTACCAAGAACCATTATGTAAATGTAGGAATGAACTCACCTTGTAATCTATGGTTGTGGTTGTATCCAAAGGTGTCATGTCCTCATCATTCTCCCCATCTTGACAACAAACCGTCCTCGGTTTGAGTGTAGCTGGAGGACAGGTTGTAGGTAGTAGCCAAGATTGCTCCCCTTCTTGAATTTTAACTTGTTTCTTAATCACAAAACTTGGGGAACTCTACATGGTATGTCTATACAGATTGCAACACTCTAATGGATCATATTATTTCACAATAAAAGAAAACTTCAGATTTGAACAATAAAAGCAAATGTTTACATGTCTATGAGCTTGTGGTGTGCAGGTGCTATGCCTAGTGACAGTGGTCAATGGCGTGGAGAAGGTCGAGTAGAGGCTTGCCGTGTCGATGGACTGAAAGCGGTGAAGGGCGGAAGCGGGGCTCGGACCGAGGGACCATGGGCGCCGGCGAACTGGCTGTGGTGGCTAGTGCTTGGCACCTGCGAGTGCGACAAGACATGGAGGTAGACCGAGTCGACCAAGTCAAGACGGCAGACGAGCGGGTCGAGCGAAGGCTCATCCGACCCGGATCCGACCGGGCGAGGACAAGGTGCCTCGAGTCGAGCGGTTTGATGGTTTGGGCCTCAAAACCATCGGAGGACGGTTTCCGGGTTTGGGCCTCAAAACTCGGGGTTCGGTAGTTGAGCCGAAAGCTACTGGTGGCGGGTTTCGCGGGTTTGGGCCTCAAAACCCGGGCGGAGCTTCCAAGGAAGCAGGGATGGCACATGGCGGAATCCTGGAGGTTGCGTCGAGGCGACGACAACTCCTGGCAGGAAGTGGGGTTGTCCATTCAAACGAGTGGTTGAGAGTCACCGACTTGTATTACAATGTCTTAGGGCTAGGTAATTCGTTCTTGTATGGGTCTTTGGGAAATAGCCAAAGCCCTTTAAGTAGGGGATGAAGGGGTATCCCTCATCCCACCTCTTGAACCCTAATCATTTGCACCACCTCTCTCTCTCTCTCTCTAACCTCTCTCTAGTTCATGAGGGCCCTAGGTTGATTTCAGCAACCTTTGTAAGAACTCAAGAATCTTTTCGTGGGAATCAGAGGCCTTTCCCTCCGTAAGCCATGGTTAGTTTGATTACTTGATCGTGTCTCTCGTGTGCTTGTGTTCTTCGCGTTTTGCTCTTGCCCCTCTTTTGATGCCGAGATGAGATTGCTTGTTTGAGAAATGTTTTGGCAAATTCGTTTGAACCAAGTTCTTGGTACTCGTGAGGAGCAACTTTGCACCAAAGGAATTTACCTAAAACCTCACGAGCACATAGATCAGGCGTTTTCTCTCTCGCGTTCTTCGTTTTGGGGTTTTCTCCCGAAATCCTTTTTCGCCCATTTAACCAATCCAAATTGAGTGATGATTTCTTCGGTATAGCTCCCCAACTGCACTAGGATAATGCCTACAAAGTTTGGTTGTAGTTGGTGACCATTTTGTTCGGATTTGGAAAGATTTGGTGAAGAGAACCGAGGTTTTCGCGTTTATACGCTGTATTCGTGAGCGTCGGACACTCCGAGCTTTTGCGTCGGATGCTGGAGCGTGCTGACGTTAGAATCCGTCGCGTGCTTTGTCTGTGCGGCTCAAGTTCCGTCGGACGCTCTCCATCGTCCGTCGCCTGACCACCGGACGCGTCCGTCGGTTTTGGCATTTTACATGCTCTTTGTGTGAATTGCGTCGGACGCTCCTCAGCGTCCGACGGCCAGCAGCTGGTTTTCTTCCCTGCAGTCTTCTCTGGAAGGTCAACGGATGATCTCTTCAGCGTCCGACACCCAACGTCCGTCGCACTACGTCGGAGCGTCCGTCGCTCCTTCTTCCAGCATCCATCGCCTCTGCTGGTTGCTGCGTTTTTCCGTTTGCGTCGCGGTTTGTTTCTTCGGGTTCGTAGCTAGCTCCGTTGTGTTCCTAGGACATCTCCTAGAACATCCACCCAGTTGTGGATCGTGAGCCTAGCTCTTGCTTTGGGAAGTGTTTGGGACAAGGGTCAAGATCTTCCGAAAGGAATTTTTATTTGGCTCCCATTCACCCCCCCTGGTCGCCATTACCGGTCCTTCAATTGGTATCAGAGCCAATTAAGGATCAATCCACCTTATACGGTTCTTGATCCGCGAAGGCGACATGGAGCGAGGTGTTGGCAAACCTCCCTTTTTCGATGGAACGAACTTCTCCTACTGGAAGCTGTGCATGTCCTCCTATCTATAAGGAGTTGATTCGAACATATGGGAGATTTGTGAGAATGGGGGCTATCGTGTTGTTGTGGCTCGTGTTGACCAACTCCAAACTTCTCAACACAACGTAAACAGTCGAGCACGGTGTATTCTCTTCTCGAGTTTGTCTGTTCCAGAGTTTGAGCGAGTCTCGAACCTCACTACGTCACGAGAGATCTGGCAAACACTTGTGCGATATCATGAGGGCAATCCTCAGATCAAGTCCAGACTCTTCGACACGTACCGTAGGGAGTACGAGAACTTTGTTCAGTTGGCCAGCGAATCTATTGACGGGATGTTCACTCGCTTCCAATCTATCGTCAACAAGATGCATGCCAATCGAGCCAACCTGCCCTATGATGATCATGAGATGGCTATCAAGCTTTTGCATGCTCTTGATCGGAGGGTGTGGGAGATGAAGGTGGCTGCCATTTAGGAGTCACCGGGCTATGATGCCCTGACCATGGACGAGCTGTTCAGCAGGCTCAAGTCCTCAGAGATTGACCATTAGACCCGGGCCAAGCTTGAGAACCCGTCGAACCCATCTATGGCGTTGGTTTCTGGCCCCGGTGGTGTGTCTTCTTCTTCCTCTAACCCTTCACACTCTTCGTTCGCTTTGTCTTTAATATCTGTGACAGAGGAACAAGTGGATACTCTTGGAGATGACGAGCTGACTTTAGTCATCACTATATTCTCACAGTTTCACAACAACCGTTTGAACCGACAACGTGGTGGTGGGGCCAAGGGGTGCTACCGTTGCGGTGATGAGGATCACTTCATCGCAAACTGCCCCAAGAAATCTGCGAGGGACCTCACCAAGCGCAAGGACAAGCATGAGCACCGCTTTGACGGCAAGCAAAAAGCCAAGGGCGGCTTTCACCGAAGAAGGTGCTTGACTAGGTGAAGGCCGATCATCGAGCCTTCCTCGCCTCCCTCAGCGACATCGAGTTCTCCTCCGACGGAGGCTCTTCTTCGAGCGACGGTGAGACGAAGGGAAAGGTCGAGGACAATCTCAATGGCCTCTGCTTCTATGCTGACGCCAAGAACGGTGGCTTTTGCACCATGGCGATTGAAAAAGGCAAGGTCAGCAAGCGCAAGGATAGCACCCCTTCGAAACACCCGAGGTAACTCCCACCATCGAATCCCTCTCCCTCGAGCTTGAGACTTTGAGTGCCACTTACATGAGTCAAGACTCCGTGCTCAAGGGTGCGATTAGAGAGAGGAACGACTTTAAGGCGAAGTACCTTAGCGCGCTTCATGAGCTAGATTTTGCTAAGTCGTCTGTGGTGGTATCAGTATGTTAGAGAAGGTCAGCTCAGATTGCACTAGAGAGTCAGATCGCTTTGAGGTTTTGGAGCCTGAGATCGTGTCATGCAGACACGACAAGATGCGTACCGAGGAGGAAAACACATACCTTCGGTCCATCTTGAGTTGGGTGTCATGTCGAGAGCCGCAGTTGGGGATGTTTCTTAGCCAATGCAAAAGGGCTGGCAGCACGGGAGTAGGCTTTGCTATTAGTGGGAAGGACGATAGAATGTTCGGTAAGATCGGTTAGTGCAGTGGTTTGAGCGAGAGTGAAAAACCCACCACATCTGAGTTTCCTATGAGAGATTGTGTGTTTGAAGAGCCACCCAAAACCACTCCACAGAAGCAAGTGTGGATTCCCAAACCGAACCACCTTTAGAACCCACTTGACACTTTGCCCAACATCTCTAGTGATCCCCTTCCTAAGAAAGCGAGAGCCACCCAACCCAACAAGAGAGTGCCTACCAAGAGTGCGGTGAGGTACCATTGTGAGTATTGTGAGCGGGATGAGCACTTGGCTGAGTTTTGCTATAGGAGGAAGATAGATGATCGGAGACAGGTTGAGTTGAACAACCAGGACATGTACCACCCACCAATTGGGGTGCGTGAACTGGAAGTTTAGAGGCGCACTTCTAGGCCTAGAGGTACAAATGCCTCAAGGTACTTGGCCTCAGGAGGCAAGACCATGTGGTGGTCGTGCCCAGCGGGATACCAGTCGTGACCCATATGACTACGGGCCTCCTGGAGGTGGGTTTACTCCTCCCTTCTATATCGGACCACGTTTTCCCTATCGTGGAGATCGCTATCCTCCCATGGGACAGGAGATGTTTGGTTTTGCTCCTAACCCATTCTCTGGGCAAGTGGGACAACACTGGTATCCTTCACAGTTTACTAACCCCAGTGTTGGTCCGTTTGCTCACCCTATGTCTTTTTATTGATGTAGGAAGGAGGATTGGAGGAGACTTGGCTTGTGGATTCCGGACGCTCACACCATATGACCGGAAGTGCCAAGTGGTTCTCCGAGTAAAGGTAAGGTTGTGTCCTGAGGGTCCATCTGAGTCAATTCATCTTTTGTTCTCAAGGATGTTGCTTTGGTTGCGAATTTGCATTTTAACCTTCTCTTGATTTCGCAACTCCTTGATGATGGTTTTGAAGTATGTCTTGAATCTTGGACTCTCGTGGTGAGCTTGTTTGCCGGATTTACCCTTCGGGAAGGTTTTTCGTGCGAATTTTTCTATCTCTTCCGGACCATCTCGTTGTCTTCTTGCAGGTTCTTCCTACGAGCTTTGGAAGTGGCATAGGAGATTGGGACATCTTAGCTTCGACTTGCTTGCAAGGCTTAGCTCACTGGACCTTATCCAAGGATTGCTGACCAAAGCTGAAGTTCGAGAAGGATTTGGTTTGCATTCCTTGCAGGCATGGCAAGATGGTTGTCTCTTCTCATCCTTCCGTAACTCAAATTATGACCAAACAACCCGGCGAGCTCTTACACATGGACACAGTTGGTCCAGCTTAGGTTAGGTCGGAAGGAGGGAAGTGGTATGTGCTTGTAGTCATTGATGACTACTGGAGATACTCTTGGGTGTTCTTTTTGGAGAGTAAGGATGAGGCTTTTCCACTTGTTCGAGATCTGATTTTGAGATTGCAAAAATGAGCTACCTAAGATTGCCATGAGAGCTATTCGCAGTGATAATGGCACATAATTCAAGAATGCTCACTTTGCAACTCTTTACTCCTCTTTGGGTCTCAATCACCAGTTTTCCTCTCCTCACACTCCCCAGCAGAACGGTGTTGTTGAGCGCAAGAATCAGACCCTTGTTGAGATGGCCAGGATGATGCTAGATGAGCATAGGACTCCTAGGCGGTATTAGGCCGAAGCGATCAGTTCTGCTTGCTATGTTTCCAATCGCATTTTTCTCCGAGCTTTCAAGAAAAAGACTTCTTATGAGTTGCGATTTGGGAGATCACACAAGGTAAGTCACCTATGGGTGTTTGGGTGCAGGTGCTTCATCCTCAAAAAGGGAGGTAAGTTGGATAAATTTAAGTCTCGGTCTTCTGATAGTATCTTTCTTGGTTATTCTACTCACTCTCGTGCTTATCGTGCTCTTAACCTTGAGACTAACTGAGGGATGGAGACTTGTGAGATTACTTTCGATAAGACTATGCCTTGTGTTTCCACCTCTTTGGAGCTTGTAGGTGATGATGAGGTGAACACTAGCATATTTGTGGAGGAGGAGCAGGACGACGCCGATTGGGGTGATCCCGATTCGACTCCACCGGTTGCCCCAGTCGACCCTTTGATGTCCACTTCGGCTCACGGCCCCGACCCGTCTACTTCCTCTACATGGGGGTCGTTCGAGCAGCTTCCTCAGTCGGTGCCCGGTGCACCTGAGGGAGCTCCAGCTGCTGTCGAGGGGGAGGCCACTTCGTCCAGGCAGGCTCCCTGCTACATCCAGCAGCAACACCCACCGGAGAACATCATCGGCGACATTGACCGTCGAGGCATGCGGTCCAGGTCCTATCTCTCTCACTTTGCTCATTTGTCTTTTGTCGCGTCTTTTGAGCCCCGAGATGTTGGACACGCCTTGATGGATCCGGATTGGGTTAATGTCATGCATGAGGAGTTAGAAAACTTTGAGTGAAACCACATTTGGGTCTTAGTGCCACCACCACCAAGTTGCCACCCCATAGGTACCAAATGGGTTTTCAAAAATAAACAAAGTGAGGATGGGGTGGTAGTGCGTAACAAGGCTAGGTTGGTAGCACAAGGCTTTTGTCAAAAGGAGGGAATAGATTATGTGGAAACCTTTGCTCTCGTAGCTCGATTAGAGGCAATTAGAATCCTTCTAGCTTTTGCGGCTTCTAAGGGTTTTTAAACTTTTTCAAATGGACGTTAAAATGCTATCTTAAACGGTACATTGAGGAGGAAGTGTATGTTAGACAACCTCCCAGTTTTGAAAATCCCAAGTTTCCAAACCATGTTTTTAAACTTCACAAAGCTTTGTATGGTTGGAAACAAGCCCCTAGAGCATGGTATGATAGATTGCAAACCTTCTTGCTTGCTAAGGGTTTTAAAATGGGATCGGTAGATAAGATGCTTTTTCTCCTCAAGCAAGGCAAAGACACTCTCCTAGTCCAAATATACATGGATGATATCATCTTTGGTGGTTCTTCTCATGCTCTTGTTGCCAAGTTTGTAGATCTTATGAGCAGGGAATTTGAGATGAGCATGATGGGAGAGTTGACCTTCTTTCTCGGGTTGCAAATCAAGCAAACCTAGGAAGGGAGGTTTGTGCACCAAGGCAAGTACACGAAGGATATTCTGAAGAAGTTTGACATGGGTGAGGCAAAGCCTCTTTTGATGCCCATGTCGACTACAACTGCCTTGGATGCGGATGAGGAAGGAGAAGCGGTGGATCAGAAGGAGTACCGAAGAATGATCGGGTCACTCTTGTACTTGACGGTGACCCGGCCGGACATCGAGTTCGTCGTCTGCTTGTGTGCTCGCTTTTAGGCGTCTCCACGCACTTCGCACAAGCAGGCGGTGAAACACATCATGAGGTACTTGCGCTTCACTCCCGAATTTGGTCTTTGGTTTTCCGCCTCCTCCTCCCTTGTGCTTAGTGGTTATTCTGATGCTGATATCGCCGGTTGTCGTCTTGATCAGAAGTCCACTTCTGGGACTTGTCAATTTCTCGGGTCTTCTCTTGTGTCTTGGTCTTCTCGTAAATAGTCTAGCGTGGCTCAGTCGACTTGCGAAGCTGAATATGTTGCCGCCGCTAGCTGTTGTTTGTAGTTGATTTGGATGATTGCAACTTGAAGGATTTTGGTCTTGTGCTTACTAAGGTGCCTCTGCTTTGCGATAGCCGAGTGCAATTAGTGTGGCAAAAAATCCCGTGGTTCACTTTAAGACCAAGCACATTGATGTTCGCTTTCACTTCTTGCGAGATCACTACAAGAAGGGCGACATTGACCTCCGGCATGTCGAGACCCACAACCAGCTTGTGGACATTCTGACAAAACCTTTGGATCAAGCTGCGTTTTCTTGCCTTCGGGGCGATTTGGGGGTTTGCTTCCCTTTTTAGTTGAGGGAAGCTCTGATAAGGACATGACACCTTCGGATACAACCACAACCATAGATTATAAGGTGAGCTCATTCCTACATTTACACAATGATTTTTGGTACAAGTCACTTGGTTCCACATGTATATGTCAATATTTGCTTGTAGATACAAACATGTCTCAATGTGCAAAGTCTTCAAAGTTCAACATTCGGTTCGTTTGCAGCCCAACAACGCTTCATTGGGAAGGTCATAACTCATCCATCGGGAGTGCAATTGAGGTAATTGAGGACATGATAGAAATATTATTTGATAATATTTCAAATAGATCTGGTCCCAACTCAATATCACGTCGACAAGGTTTTCAAATCAACACGACACTCATCTACTATTTCTGCGGGATGCTACAACGTCGTCTCGGATTTGTCATGCAACCTTGGGACCCTAGCCCAAGATGGACCACGTCCCAAACATGTGGAGAACAGCCCAAAGATGGTCCAAGACGTCCTCCTCCATGGCCACCACCTTAGGAGGGCAGAAAGGTCGTCCAACTCAAGTTGGAGGCCCAATCCAATTCGAGTTCCAGTCTGTTTCAGAGTCCAGGACCAGTAATAAGTAAAACGGACACCTAGGACGCATACGGATTCCGTTTTCGATGATCCCCCATGGTTGGAAAGATAATTTTATAAGGAAACCAATGGAATTTGTTTGAGGTCCAAATTCTTCTGAGTCATTGGGAAACATTGAAACAAGTGAGCGTCCAGAATCTGTTCTGGTGTTGTGTCACTGTTTTTGGGCCGCTTGGGCCTTGTAACATGTTGTGACACCTTAGGGACGTGAGTGGGTGCCCTAGGACGCCCCTTAGACCATATAAACAGCAACCACCGCTCACGTTAGGGTTTGGGTTTTTCTTAGATTATTCTGTCAAGAACAGTTCCGCCGTTTCATCGGTTTGTGAGACCCCTACTCGTGAGATTAATCATACATCTGCAATTTGGTTGCATTCTTCCTTGTTCTTGCTTATGTTCTTCGATTCGTAGGTAAAGACTTAGCGTTCTTGGCGAGGTCAACCGTGCAACGCCGATTGATAACCGGAGGAGACGTGGTGCTGCGATTGTGGGGTTTTGAATCGTGTTGTTCGGAAGCCGGATCGACTTGTGTTTCGTTTCCACAAAATCGAGAGTTACCAGAACCTTTTGGAAGATTGGGAACCCTAGTTCACATCAAGCTCTTTGTGTATCATAGTTCTTTTTGGTTTTTATTTGTCTTTTCTTTTATCTTCTTTCTTTTGGTGTCCTTTTAACTTTTAATTGGTGTCATTGCATTTTGCATCTCATTGCATTTGTGACATAGTTCATTTTAAGCTTCATATCTATAGCCGATATAATGAATCTATGCTCTGTTTGAGGTGCTTTATGTGTCTATGGTGTTGCCTAAATTAGACTCTCTTTGATCTCTTGATATGCAATAGTGCTAAGTTAGAAAAGTTTTAAAACTGAATTTAACTCCCCATGCCACTCTTGAAATGACACTAGCATGTGTAGGCTTTTGAAGATACTTCTTGGTTGTTTTGTATATAGCTTGTAACTATGACTCTTCATTGCTTCATTCACTTCCATTAAGAACCATGATTAAAATTGATCTAAAATGAAAATAGCTCTCTGAATAGTGAATTGAAAAGATCGAGTTGGGTTTGCTTTTGTGAGCACTTCACCATGTGTTCGAGACTGCTTCCCATATGGGATGAACTTGAGCAGTGTCGTGTATGACTGAAACCGGTGTGTTAAGATCTTGGCTTCACCCGGTTGATAAGTGGCATCACATTGCTTACAACCACTCGCATACACTTGAAATGTGCCCAAAACTGAATTTTGGCTGCAAAACTCTGACACTTGAAATTTTTTGATTCAGTTGGGTCATTGGCTTGTTGTATGAACTTTGCTAATGATAGTTTTACTCGCTATACATGAGATAGCTTTGAGGTTGATCTTATCTTTCATGCCATGTTTAGTTGTCTCTAGGAGGTGATACACATTACTTGCTCACACTGTAATCTTCTCTAAATTGGCTTCTAAAGTGATCTTTATCTCAAAGCTTTTTTATTGGCTTTTAGAGGTTTTTCCCTTTTTATAGGTCAATACTTAGGCCATTTTTCAGTTATTTGGGGGGGGGTTTTTTTTTTAAAAAAACCCCCAAAAAATTTTTTTTAAAGGGGGGAACCCTTTAAAAAAAAATTTTTTTTAACCCCCCTTTTTTTTTTTCCCCTTTTTTTTTTTTTCCCCCTTTTTTTTTTTTTTTTTCTTTTTGGGGGCCTCATTTTTTTAAAAATTCCAAAAAAATTTTTTTTTAAAATTTTAAAAAATTTTTTTAAAAAAAGGGGTTTTTTTAAAACTTTAGAAAAACCTTTGTTTTCAAATTTAAAAAAAATTTAAAAAAAAAACCCCCAAAACCCCTAAAACCCAAAAAGGAAAAAAAAAATTTTTGTTTTTTTCCCGGTTTTTTAAAAAAAAAAATTTTTTTTTAAAAAAAGGAAAATTTAAAAAAAGGGGCCCCCCCCCCCCCTTTTTTTTTTTAAAATTTTTTGGGAATTCCCCCCCCCCCCCAAAATATAAAAAAAAACCCCAAAATTTTTTAAAAAGGTTTTAAAAAACCCCCCCCTTTTGAAAAAAAAACCCAAAAAAAATTTTTTTTTTTTTTTTGGGGGGCCCCCCAAACTCTTTTTTTTTGTTTTTTTTTTGGTTTTCCCCCCTTTTTTTTTTTTTTTTTTTAAAAATTTTTTTTTTTCCCCCCTTTTTAAAAAAAATTTTTTTTTTTTAAAAAAATTTTTTTTAAAAAAATTTTTTTTCTTTAAAAAAATTTTTTTTTAAAAAAAATTTTCCTTTTCCCCCACCCCAAAAAATTTTTTTTTTGGGGGTTATTTATAAACCCCCCCCAAAATTAATTTTTTAAAAAAAAAATTTTTTCAAAATTAAAAATTTTAAAAGGGGGAAAATTTTAAAAAAATTTTTTTGGGGAAAATTTTTTTTTCAAAAAATTTTAAAAACCCCTTTTTTTTTAAAAAAATTTTTAAAAAAAAAAAAAAAAGGGGGCCCCCCCCAAAAAAAAAATTTTTTTGGCAAAAAAAAGGGGGGTTTTTTTTTTTTTAAGGGGTTTTTTTAAATTTAAATTCCCCGGGGGGGGGTTTTTTAAAAAAAAAAAAAAACCCCCCCCTTTTTTTTTAAAAAAAAAAAAATTTTTTTTTGGGGGAAAAAAAGGGTTTAAAAAAAAACCCTTTTTCCCCCCAAAAGGGGTTTAAATTTTTTAAAAAAAAAATTTTTTTTTTTGGGGGGGTTTTTTTTTCCTTTTTTTTTTTTTGGGGGGGGTTTTTTTTTAAAAACCCCCCCCCCAAAAACCAAAAAAAAAATTTTTTCCACCTTTTTTTGGGGAAAAAAAAAAAAAAACCCAAAAAGGGGAAAAAAAGGGTTTTTTTTTTTTTGGGGGAAAAATTTTCCCCTTTTTAAAAAAACCCCTTTTCCCCTTTTTAAACCTTAATTTTTTTGGGGGGGGGTTTTTTTTTTAAAGGGGTTTTTTTTTTGGGTTTTTTAAAAAAAAAAACCCCTTTTAAAAATTTTTTTTTTTTTTTTGGTTTCCCTTTTTAATTTTAAAAAAAAAATTTTTTTTTCCCTTTTTCCCCAAAAATTTTTAAAAAACCATTTTTGTTTTAAACAACCCTTTTTTTTTTTTTCCCCCAAAAACCCCCTTTTTTTTTAAAAAAATTTTTTTTGGGGAAAAAAAAAAGGGGGTTTTTTTTTTTTTTAAAAATTTTTTTCCCCCTTTTTTAAACCCCCAAAAAATTTTTTTTGGGGGTTTTTTTTTTTTCCGGTTTTTTTTAAAAATTTTTTCCCTAAAAAAAAATTTTTTTTTCCCCCCCCCTTTTTTTTTAAAAAAATTTTTTTTAAACCCCCCCCCCCTTTTTTTTTTTCCCGGGGGGGGAAAAAATTTTTGGGGGTTTTTTTCCCAAAAAAGGGGGGTTTTTAAAAAAAACCCCCTTTTTTTTTCCCCCTTTTTTCCCCCCCCCGGGGGGGGGGGTTTTTTCCCCCGGGGTTTCCCCCTGGGGCCCCCCCCTCCCCCTTCCCCTTTAAAAAAGGGGCCTTTTTTTGGGGCCCCCCGGGGGGGTTTTTTTCCCCGGGGGCCCCTTAGGGGGCCCCCCAAATTTTTTTTTTGGGGGGAAATTTAAAATGCCGGGGTTTTTTTTTTTTTAAAAATTTTTTCCCCCCCTTTTTTTTGGGGGGGGGAAAATTTTTTTGGGTTTTTTTTTTTTTCCCTTTTTTAAAAAAGGCCCCCCCCCCCCGGGGCCCCCCCCCCCCCCCCCCCCCTTTCCCAAAAAAAGGGGGGGAAAAATTTTTTCCCCCCCCTTGGGCTTTTTTTTTAAACCCTTTTTTTTTTCCCCCAAAAAAAGGGGGGGCCCCCCCCCAAAAAAGGAAGGAACCCCCCCCGGGCCCCAAAAATTTTTTTTTTGGGGGTTTGGGGAAAAAAAACCTTTTCCCGGGGTTTGGGGGAAAAAGGGGGGGAAAAAAAAAGGTTTAAAAAACCCCTTTTTTTAAAAAAAAATTTTTTCCCCCTTTTTTTTTTTTTTCCCTTTTTTTTAAAACCGGGGGGTTTTTTTTAAAAAAAAAAAAATTTTTTGGGGTTTTTTTTAAAAAATTGGAAAAAAGGAAAAAATTTTTTGGGTTTTTTTAAAAAAACAAATTTTTAAAAAAAATTTTTAATTTTTTTTAAAAAAACCCCCCGGGGGGGGGGCCCCCCCCTTTTTTTTTTTTTTTTAAAAACAAAAAATTTAAAAAGGGGAAACCTTTTTTGGGAAAAAAATTTTTTTAAAAACAAATTTTTTTTAAAATTTTTTTAAAAAAACCAAAATTTTCCCCCTTTAAAATTTTTTCCAAAAAATTTTTAAAAAGTTAAAAAAAATTTTCCCCTTTTTCCCACTTTTCCTTTTTTTTTTAATTTTTTTTTTTAAAACCCCCGGGTTTTTTTTTTTGGGGTTTTTTTTTTAAAAAAAGTTTTTTTTAAAATTTTTTTTTCCCTTTAAATTTTTTAAAATTTTAAAAATTTAAAAAAAAAAAAAAAATTTTTTTTTTTTTTCAAAAAAATTTTTTTTTAAATTTTTTTTTTTTAAAAAATTTTTTTTTTTTTTCCGGGGAAAAAAAAAAATTTTTAAAATTTTTAAAAAAAATTTTTTTAAAAACCAAAAAAAAAAATTTTTTTTTTTTTTTTTCCCCCAAAAAAAAATTTTTTAGTTTTTTTTTTTTTATTTTAAAATATTTTTTTTTTTTAAAAAAAAACCCAAAAGAAAAAAAAAAAAAATTTTTTTAAAAAAAAAAAAAAATTTTTGGGTTTTTTGGTTTTAAAAGGGTTTTTTGGGGGTTTTTTAAAAACAAGGGAAAAAAAAAAAAAAAGGGGAAAAAGCCCAGAGGGGAAAAAAAAGGGGGGGGGGGGGGGTTTTTTGGGGGGGAAATTTTTTTGGCCCAAAAAAAACCAAAAAAAAACCCAAAAACTTTTCCTTCCTTTTGGGGGGTTTTTTTTTTTTTAAAAAACCCCCCTTTTTTTTTTTTTCCCCTTTTTTTGGCCCCGGGGGGGGTTTGGGGGTTTTTTTGGGGGGGGAAAATTTTCCCCCTTAAAAAAAACCCCGGGAAAAAAAGGGGGCCCCCCTTTTTTTTTAAAAAAAACCCCCCAAAAAAGGGGGAAAAAAAAAAAATTTTTTTTTCCCCCCCCCAAAAAAAAAAAAACCCCCCCCCCCAAAAAAAAAAAACCCCCCTTTTAAAAAAAAAAAAAAAACCCCCCCCAAAATTTCCCCAAAAAAAAAAATTTTTTTTAAAACCCTTAAAAATTCATCCCAAAATTTTTTTTCCCCGGGGAAAAAAACCCCCCCCAAAAAAAAAAAAAAAAAGGGGGAAAAAAAAAAAATTTTTTTCCCCTTTTTCCCCCCAAACCCCCCCAATCAAAAAAATTTTTTTTTCCCCAAAAACCCCCCCCCCCCAAAAAAAACCCCCCTTTTCCCTTTTTAAAAAGGGGTTTTTAATTTTTAAAAAAAAAAAAACCCCTCCCTTTTTAAAAATTTTTTTAAAAAAAAAAGGGGGGGCCCCAACCCTAAAAAAAAAAATTTTTTAAAAAACCCCCCTTTTTTTTTTTTTTTCCCCCCCCCCCCCCCCCAAAACCCCCCCTTTTTTTAAAAGGGAAAAAATTTTCCCCCGGTTTAA
Source organism: Microstegium vimineum (assembly GCA_022036555.1). Lineage (NCBI taxonomy): Eukaryota > Viridiplantae > Streptophyta > Magnoliopsida > Poales > Poaceae > Microstegium > Microstegium vimineum. The sequence continues at coordinate 21,930,181 of CM039128.1, read as the reverse complement.
AAAAATTTGGGAAAAAAAAACCCCCCCCCCAAAACCCCCCCCCCCGGGAAAAAAAAACCCCGGGGTTTTTCCCCCCCCCCCCCCTTTTTCCCTTCCCAAAGGGGGGCCCCCCAAACACCCCCCCCCCCCCCCAACCCCCCCCCCCCTTCCCCCAAAAAAACCCCCCCCCCCCCCCCTTTCCCCCCCCCCCCCCCCCCCCAAACCCCCCCCTTTCCCCCCCCCCCCCCAAAAAAATTTTTTGGGGGGAAGCCCCAATTTTAAAAAAAATTTTTTTTTCCCCCCCCCAAAAAACCCCCCCCCCCCCCAAACCCCCCCCCCCCCAAACCCGGGGGCCCTTCCCCCTGGGCCGGTTTTGGGAAATCCCCCCCCCCCTTTTCCCCCCCCCCCCCATCCCCTCCCCCCCCCCAAAACCCCCCCCCCCAACCCGCCCCCCCGGGGGGGTTTTCCCCCCCCCCAAAAAATTTTCCCCCCCCCCCCCCCCCCCCAAAAACCCCCCCTTTTTTAAATTAAAAACCCCCCCGGTTTTTAAAAACCCCCCCCCCCCCCCCCCCCCCGGCCCCCTCCCCCCGGGGGCCCCCCCCCGGGGCCCAAAGCCCCCCCAAAAAATTTTTTTCCCCCCCCCCGGGGGGGGTTTTTCCCCAAACCCCCCCCCCAAAAAAAAACCCCCCCCCCCCCCCCCTTTTTAAACCCCCCAAAAAAACCCCCGGGCCAAAAATTTTTTTTTCCCCCCCTTTTTTTTTAAAAAACCCCCCTTTAAAAAAATTTTTCCCCCCCCCCTTAAAAAAAAAAATTTCCCCCCTTTTTTTTTTCCCCCCTGTTTTTTAAAACCCCCCCCCCCCCCCTTTTTTAAAAAAAAACCCCCCGGCCCAAAACCCCCCCCTTTTTTTTCCCCAAAACCCCCCCCCCCCCCCCTTTTTTTTCCCCCCCCCCCCAAAAAAAAAAAACCCCCAAAAAAAATTTTTTTTTTTTTAAAATTTTTTTTCCCCCCCTTTTCCCCCCCCCCAAAACCCCCCCCCCCCCCTTTTTTTCCCCCCCCCCCCCCCCCCCCCCCCCCCCCCCCCCCCCCCCCCCCCCCTTTTTTTTCCCCCCCCCCCCCCCCAAAAATTTTCCCCTTTTTTTTTTTTTTTTTTTTTTTTAAAAAACCAAAAAAAAAAAAAAAACCCCCCTTTTTTCCCCCCCTTTTTTTCCCCCCCCCCCCTTTTTTTTTCCAAACCCCCCTTTTTTAAAACCCCCCAAAAATTTTTTTTTTTTAAAAAAACCCCCAAAAAAAACCCCCCAAAAAATTTTTAAAACCCCCCCCCCCCAAAAAAACCCCCCCCCCAAAATTTTTTTAAATTTTTTAAATTTCCCCCCCTTTTTAAAAAAACCCCCCCAAAACCCCCCCCCTTTTTTTTTTAAAAACCAACCTTTTTTTTTTTTTTTTCCCCCCCCCCCCCCAAATTTTTTTTTTTAAAAAAAACCCCCCCTTTTTTCCCCCCCCCTTTTTTAATTTTTTTAAAAACCCCCGGGGGAAACCCGGAAAAAAAACCCCCCCCCCAAAAAAAAAAAAAAAAAACCCCCCCCCCCCAAAACCCCCCTTTTTAAAAAAACCCCCAAAAAAAAAAAATTTCCCCCCCCCCCCAAACCCCCCCAAAACCCCCTCAACCCCCCCCCCCCTTTTTTTTTCCCCCCCAAATTTTTTGGCCCCCCCCCCCCCCCCCCCCTTTCCCCCCCCCCCAAAAACCCCCCAACAAAAAAATCCCCCCCCAAAAACCCCCCCCCCCCCCCCTTTTTTTTTTTCCCCCCCCCCCCCCCTTTAAAAAAAAGGGGGGGTTTTTTTTTAAAATTTTTTTTTTTAAAAAACCCCCTTTGGCCCAATAAAAATTTTTTTAAAGACCCCCCGTGGGGGAAATTTCCCCCCAAAAAAAAAAAAGGGGGGGGGTTTTTTTTAAAAAATTTTTTAACTCGTTTGCCGCGACCTAACTTATATTTCGGGTGGCTTCCCCCCCATTTTGGGCATAAAGGGACCCCGGGGGGAAAGGGGGTAACGTGGGAAAGCATCCGATCGCCTGCCGGCACCAAGGCAGGCATACTTGATCAACCTGGCTCCCTTGAATCGATTGTGGCCCCGTACCCCGGGGCCCCGCTTTTTCCAAAAAATATATTAAAGGTGCCCCATAGGTGTGCCGGCAGGCATTACTTGGGTTGTGATGAGGAATAAACCTCCAGCTAGAAAGGAATTCGATTCGAATGCGGTCTCTCCCCGTCAGTGAGAAACTTGAAAGATCTTCCTCCCCACTGTAGAAATTGAACTCTAATAAGTAAACCAAAAGATGGTTATGTGGTTTTTATGCCAAGAAAACATATGGTTATTAATGTTTGGTAACTCAGTGATTGCTCTAGTACCGGTGCTTTAATGAGGATTCTCTAAATGTTACTTAACCTGATGCTAAATGTTTGTTTTCTAATGATGAGAATTACATGAGTAATTAGGATGCTTTTTTTATGCAAAACCTTGCTATCTCATGAGATCCACCTGATAAAGTCTTGCATAATCCTTGAAGTGTCTATGGTTATATATCTATCTCTCTGTCGGGTAAGTCTAGCTGAGTACAATTGAGTACTAGGGTTTCTTTACCCTTGTTGGAGATGGTATGGTGTATTCTGGTTATTGCCAAGCGTGCCTCTAGCCTGCATGTGATGAAGAGTGAAGACCATGGGCAATGGTGAATTCTGATGTCTCTCCTTATTGCTTTTGATGGGACTGTACTAGTCTTGGCACTATATTTTGTTGTTAAACTATTTGCAAGGGTTTTGTGAAAACCTAAACTTCCGCCTACTTTGATTTGAACTCGGTGTTGTAATAAGACTTATTTAATTTCAGTTGTAATATTATTTCGTTTCGAACTTATCACAGTGAATGTGCGGTTACTGAATTAGTGTTGATATCGAGTTGTTACTTGATTGTGGTTTGAGATCCTTCGAGATTTCAAGGACAACCGGGCTTATATACGGCTCTAGTGTTATAGAGTTTTCAGGAAAAAGATGACCATTACACTAGTGCTCTTATATGTTGGGCTCGGACTAAGGGAGCATGGGCGCGGCGGACTAGCTTGTGGTGGCTAGTACTTGGCACCGGCGGAGTGCGAGAAGACATGGAAGTAGGAGCCGAGTCGACCAAGTCAAGACGGTGGACGGCGAGTCGAGCGGAGGCTCAGGGGATCGGAGTCCAATCGAGCGAAGACAAGGTGGCTCACGTCGATTTGTTTGGTGGTTTGGGCCTCAAAACCATCCATGTGGGTTTCCGAGTTTGGGCCGAAAAACTCGAGGTTCGGTAGTTGAGCCTAAAGCTACCAGTGGCGGGTTTCCTGGGTTTGGGCCTCAAAACCTAGGCGGAGCTTCCGAGGAAGGGGGATGGACGTGGCGGATCCTGGAGGTTGCGTCAAGGGGACGGCAAACTCCTGGGCAGGGAAGCGGGGCCGTCCATTCAAATCGAGGGAGATATTTACCGGAGCTTGGACTTGCAATGCTTAGGATAGGTAGTTCATCATTGTATCTAGGGGGGTCTTTGGGAAATAGCCAAACCTCTGATAATACAGGATGAATGGGTATCCTCGTCCTATCTCTTGAACCTAATGACTTGCCCCCTCTCTCTCTAGTTCATGAGATCCCTAGGTTTCTTCCACTAACCTTTTGTAAGAAAACTAGTGTTTGTCAGAGGAATCGGAGGTCGTAACCTCCGTAAAGCCAAGGTGGCTTCGATTTCATGATTGTGTCCCCGTTTTGCTGTGTTATTTGTGTTTTGCTTTTGCTCCCTCTTTTCCTGAGATGATTTCTTTTTGTAGGGAGTAGCTCTTGCAAATCCATTTGAACCAAGTTGTGCGTAATCGTGAGGAGCTTCTTTGCACCGAAGAGTTTATCCTCAAACCTCACGAGTACGTAGATCGGGCGATTTCTCTCTCACGTTCTTCGTTTTGGAGTTTCTTCTCGAAATACTTTTGTTTCGTTTAACCAATCCAAATTGAGTGATGATTTCTTCGGGATAGCTCCCCAACTGCACTATGATCATGCCTACAAACTTTGGTTGCAGTTGGGTGATCATTTGGTTTGGTTTCGGAAAGATTTGGCGGAAGAAAATCGGGGTTTTCGCATTTACTGCGTTCTGCTCGGGGGCGCCGGACGCTCCGTTGAGAGGCGCCGGATGCTAGGTCGTGTTGACGTCAGCGTCCGTCGCTCGCTCTGTTTGCGCGGTTCAAGTTCGCGTTAGACGCTCCCATCGTCCGTTGCCTGCCGGCCAGAGTGTCTGTGGGTTTGGAGAGTTGCAGAGCTCTATGTTCTTTTGCGTTGGACGCTTAGCAACGTCCGTCGGAGTGCCTCCAGACGCGTCCGTCGCCTGGAGGAGCTCTATGTTCCTTTTCTGTGTGGTTTGCGTCAGACGCTAGGTAGCGTCCGTCGAGTTTCCGTCAGACGTGTCCGTCGCCTGACTGACCTCTTGGGTTGCTCTCTGCTCTTGCGTCGGGACGCTCGGATTCAGCGTCTGTCGCCTGTCTTCTCAGCGTCCGTCGCCTGTCTGACCTGCCTGTTTTGCCTAGGTTCTTGCCTCTTTTCCTTAGGGGTTGAGAGCCTATGTTTTGGAAGTTCCAGTGAGTTTTCCTCCACTGCCGGTGAGCACCCATCAACTGGGTTTGGTTTTTGGGAAGAGTGACCCGAATATTTCGAGAGAAATTTGAGGCTCCCATTCACCCCCCCCTCTGGTTGCCGTTCTCGATCCTTCAATTAGTATCAAAGCGGTTAAGGATCAATCCACCTTACATGGTCCTTGATCCGCGAAGGCGACATGGAGCGAGGTGCTGGTAAACCTCCCTACTTCGATGGAACCAACTTTTCCTATTGGAAGGTGCGCATGTCGGCTTACCTCCAAGGGCTTGACACAAAGTTTTGGGAGATTTGTGAGAATGAGAACTACGTGGTTCTTGAGGCTCGGATCACCGATGCCCAGGTTACGCAGCATGCATCTAATGCAAGAGCCCGTAGCATTCTCTTCTCTTGGTTGTCTCTTCCGGAGTTTGAGCGGGTTTCGATTCTCACTACGGCACGAAAGATCTGGCAAACACTCTTGAGATATCATGAGGGCAACCCTCAGATCAAGTCCAGACTCTTTGACATGTACCGTAGAGAGTACGAGAACTTTGCTCAGTTGGCTGGCGAATCTGTTGACGGGATGTTCACTCGCTTCCAATCTATCGTCAACAAGATGCGTGCCAATCGAGCCAACTTGCCTTATGATTATCATGAGATGGCTATCAAGCTTTTGCATGCTCTTGATCGGAAGGTCTGGGAGATGAAGGTGGCTGCCATCCAGGAGTCACCGGGCTATGATGCCCTGACCGTGGACGAGCTATTCAGCAAGCTCAAGTCCTTGGAGATTGACTACTAGACCCGGGCCAAGCTTGAAAACCCATCGAAACCATATATGGCGTTGGTTTCTAGCCCCGGCGGTACGTCTTCTTCCTCCTCTGACCCTTCACACTCCTTGTTTGCTTTGTCTTTGATTTCTGTGACAGAGGAGCAAGTGGAGGCTCTTGGAGATGATGAGCTGGCTTTGGTCATCACCAAGTTCTCATGGTTTCACAACAACCGTTTGAACCGTCGGCGTGGTGGCTCAGCCAAGGGGTGCTACCATTGCGGTGATGAGGATCACTTCATCGCAAACTGCCCCAAGAAAGCTGCGGGTGACTTCACCAAGCGCAAGGACAAGCGTGAGCACCACTTCGAGGACAAGCACAAGCCCAAGGGTGGCTACCACCGACGGTCCTCCAAGAAGGTGATAGACAAGGTGAAGGCCAAGCACCGAGACTTCCTCGCCTCCCTCAGCGACATCGATGCCTCCTCCGATGGAGGTGCTTCTTCAAATGATGATGAGTCAAAGGGAAAGGTTGAGGACAAGTTCAACGGCCTATGCTTCTATGCCTACGGCAAGCACGGTGGCTTTTGCACCATGGCGATTGAAGAAGGCAAGGTCGGGAAGCGCAAGGATGGCCCCGACTACGACTACGACTCCGACACACCTGAGGTACCACCCACCATCGCATCCCTCTCTCTCGAGATTGAGTCTTTAAACGACACCTTGATGAGTCAGGATGCTTTGCTCAAGCGTGCCGCGTGCGAGAGGAACGATTTCAAGGCTAAGTATCTTAGCACGCTGCATGAACTAGAGTTCGCTAAGGCGTTAGTGGTGGTTAGCGAGGAGGTAGAGTGTGATGCTTGTGCCATCCACATGTCTAGTCTTGTCACTCTCCAGGACAAGTATGGCACTCTACTTGAGGATGTTAGTGAGCTGAAGGATAGGCCTAGCTTACTTGGTGCGTGCAAGTCTTGCTTAGGCTTGCATTCTGAGCTGGCACAAAGAGATGCTAGGATTGTTGTGCTACAGAAGGTCAGCTCAGATAGCACTAGAGAGTCGGAACGCTTTGAGGCTTTGGAGCTTGAGATCGCATCGTGCAGACACGACAAGGTGCGTACCGAAGAAGAAAACACATACCTTCGGTCCATCTTGAGCTGGGTGTCTTGCCGAGAGCCACAGTTGGGGATGATGCTCAGCCAATGCAAAAGGGCTGGCAACACGGGAGTAGGCTTTGCTATAGGTGGGAAGGACAATAGCATGTTTGGTAAGATCGGTGAGTGCAGTGGTTTGAGCAAGAATGATAAACCCACCACAACTCCCAAGCTTACCAAGATCAATCCACCTAAGCCTACCGACCCCTCTAAGGTTCCTGTGAGAGATGGTGTGTTTGAAGAGCCACCCAAAACCACTCCACAGAAGCAAGTGTGGATTGCAAAACCGAACCATCTTCGCAACCCACTTGACACACTGCCAGACATCTCTAGTGATCCCCTTCCTAATAAAGCTAGAGTCACCCAACCCAACAAGAGAGTGCCTACCAAGAGTGTGGTGAGGTACCCTTGTGAGAATTGTGAGCGGGATGGGCACTTGGCTGAGTTTTACTTTAGGAGGAAGAGAGATGATCGGAGGCAGGTTCAGTTGAACAACCGGGACATGTACCACCCATGAGTTGGGGTGCATGAACCGGAAGTTTGGAGGCCCACTACTAGGCCTAGAGGTACAATGCCTCAAGGTGCTAGGCCTCAGGAGGTGAGACCACGCGGTGGTCGTGCCCGGCGAGGTACCGGTCGTGACCCATACGGTTATGAATCTCGTGGTGGTGGATTTACTCCACCCTTCTCTAGCGGACCACGTTTTCCCCATCGTGGTGATCGCTATCCTCCCATGGGACAAGAGATGTTTGGTTTTTCTCCTAACCCATTCTTTGGGCAAATGGGACAACACTGGTATCCTTCACAGTTTACTAACCCCAGTGTTGGTCTGTTTGCTCACCCTATGTCTTTTTACTGATGTAGGAAGGAGGACTGGAGGAGACTTGGCTTGTGGATTCCGGATGCTCACGCCATATGACCGGAAGTGCCAAGTGGTTCTCCAGCCTCGACCCTGTGCACCACACTGAGTATATCACATTCGGGGATAAGAGTAAAGGTAAGATTGTTTCCCGAGGGTCGATTCGAGTGAACTCCTCTTTTGTCCTCAAGGATGTTGCTTTGGTTGGGAATTTGCATTTTAACCTTCTTTCGGTTTTGCAACTCCTTGATGACGATTTTGAAGTGAGTTTCAAGCCTAATCTCTCTTGGATTTTGGACTCTCGTGGTGAGCTTGTTTGTCGGATTTTACCCTTCGGGAAGGTTTTTCATTCGGATTTTTCTATCTCTTCCGGACCTTCTCATTTTCTTCTTGCCGGTTCTTCTTCCGAGCTTTGGAAGTGGCATAGGAGATTGGGACATTTGAGTTTTGACTTGCTTGCAAGGCTTAGCTCAATGGACCTTATCCAAGGATTTCCAAAGCTAAAGTTCGAGAAGGATTTGGTTTGCCATCCTTGCAGGCATGGCAAGATGGTTGTCTCTTCCCGTCCTCCTGTGACTGAGGTCATGACCACTCGACCCGGCAAGCTCTTACACATAGACACAGTTGGTCCAGATCGGGTCAGGTCAGAAGGAGGGAAGTGGTATGTGGTTGTAGTCATTGATGACTACTCGAGGTACTCTTGGGTGTTCTTTTTGGAGAGTAAGGATGAGGCTTTTTCACTTGTTCGAGATCTGATTTTGAGATTGCAAAATGAGCTACCTAAGAATGCCATGAGAGCTATCTGCAGTGACAATGGCACAGAATTCAAGAATGCTCACTTTGCAACTCTTTGCTCTTCTTTGGGTCTTAATCACCAGTTTTCCTCACCTCACACTCCCCAGCAGAACGGTGTTGTTGAGCGCAAGAATCGGACCCTAGTTGAGATGGCCAGGACGATGCTCGAGGAGCATAGGACTCCTAGGCGGTATTGGGCAGAAGCACTCAGTTCTGCTTGCTATGTTTCCAATTGCATTTTTCTCTGAGCTTTCAATAAAAAGACCTCTTATGCGCTTCGATTTGGGAGACCACCCAAGGTAAGTCACCTACGGGTGTTTGGGTGCAGGTGCTTCATCCTCAAAAAGGGAGGTAAATTGGATAAATTTGAATCACGGTCTTCTAACGGTATCTTTCTAGGTTATTCTACTCACTCTCGTGCTTATCGTGCACTTAACCTAGAAACTAACAGAGTGATGGAGACTTGTGAGATTACATTCGATGAAACTATGCCCTGTGTTTCCACTGCTTTTGAGCTTGCAGGTGACGATGAGGTGAACACTAGCATTTTTGTGGAGGAGGAGCAGGATGATGCCGATTGGGGTGATCCCGAGCCAACTCCACTAGCTGCCCCCGTCGACCCTGCGACATCCACTTTGGCTCACGGTCCGGATCCGACTACTTCTTCTACCTGGGGGCCGTTCGAGCAGCTTCCTCAGTCCATGCCCGTTGCACCTGAGGGAGCTCTAGCTGCTGTTGAGGGGGAGGCCACTTCGTCTAGGCAGGCTCCCCGGCACATCCAACGACAGCACCCACCGGAGAACATCATCGGCGACATTGACTGTCGAGTCACGCGGTCCAGGTCCTATCTCTCTCACTTTGCTCATTCGGCTTTTGTCACTTCTTTTGAGCCCCGAGATGTTGGACACGCTTTGATGGATCCGGATTGGGTTAATGCCTTGCATGAGGAGTTAGAAAATTTTGAGCGAAACCGCGTCTGGGTCTTAATTCCTCCACCACCTAGTTGCCACCCCATAGGTACCAAATGGGGTTTCAAAAATAAACAGAGTGAAGATGGGGTGGTAGTGCGCAACAAGGCTAGGTTGGTAGCTCAAGGCTTTTGTCAAAAAGAGGGAATAGACTATGAGGAAACCTTTGCTCCTATAGCTCGTTTAGAAGCCATTAGAATGCTTCTAGCTTTTGCGGCTTCTAAGGGTTTTAAACTTTTTCAAATTGATGTTAAAAGTGCTTTCTTAAACGGCTACATAGAGGAGGAAGTTTATGTTAAACAACCTCCCGGTTTTAAAAATCCCAAGTTTCCAAACCATGTTTATAAACTTCACAAAGCTTTGTATGGTTTGAAACAAGCACCTAGAGCATGGTATGATAGGCTAAAAACCTTTTTGCTTGCTAAGGGTTTTAAAATGGGATCGGTAGATAAGACGTTGTTTCTCCTCAAGCAAGGCAAAGACACTCTCCTTGTCCAAATATACGTGGATGATATCATCTTTGGTGGTTCTTCTCATGCTCTTGTTGCCAAGTTTGCAGATATTATGAGCAGGGAATTTGAGATGAGTATGATGGGAGAATTGACCTTCTTTCTCGGGTTGCAAATCAAGCAAACTCGAGAAGGGACGTTTGTGCACCAAGGCAAGTACACGAAGGATATCTTGAAGAAGTTTGACATGGGTGAGGCAAAGCCCCTCCCGACGCCCATGTCGACTACGACTGCCTTGGATGCTGACGAGGAAGGAGAGGCGGTGGATCAGACAGAGTACCATAGCATGATCGGGTCACTTCTGTACCCGACGATGACCCGGCCGGACATTCAATTCGCCGTCTGCCTGTGTGCTCGCTTTCAGGCGTCCCCATGGACTTCACACAAGCAGGCGGTGAAATGCATCATGAGGTACTTGCTCTTCACTCCCGAATTTGGTCTTTGGTTCTCCACCTCTTCCTCTCTTGTGCTTTGCGGTTACTCTGACGCTGACTTTGTCGGATGCCGTCTTGATCGGAAGTCCACTTCTGGAACTTGCCAATTTCTCGGGTCTTCTTTGGTTTCTTGGTCTTCTCGTAAGCAATGTAGCGTGGCACAGTCGACGTGCAAAGCTGAGTACGTTGCCGTTGCTAGTTGTTGCTCTCAGTTGATTTGGATGATTGCCACTTTGAGAGATTTTGGTCTTGAGCTTACTAAGGTGCCTCTGCTTTGCGATAGCACGAGTGCAATTAGTGTGGCTAAAAATTCAGTGCTTCATTCGAAGACCAATCACATTGAGGTCAGCTTTCACTTTTTGCGTGATCAGTACGAGAAGGGCGACATTGACCTCCGGCATGTCGAGACCCACAACCAGCTTACAAAGCCTTTGGATCAAGCTGCGTTTTCTCTCCTTCGGGGCGAGTTGGGTGTTTGCTTTCCTTTTTAGAGGAGGAAAGTTTTGTGTATCATAGTTCTTTTTGGTTCTTTTTGTCTTTTCTTTATCCTTCTTCTAAGTTGGTGTCTTGTTAGTTGTTATTTGGTGTCATTGCCTTTTGCATCTCATTTGCACTTGTGACATAGTTCATTTTAAAGCTTCATATCTATAGCCGATATAATGAATCTATGCTCTGTTTGAGGTGCTTTATGTGTCTATGGTGTTGCCTAACTTAGACTCTTTTTGATCTATATGATACGCAATAGAGCTAAGTTAGAAAAGCGTTAAAACTGAAGTTAAATTCACCATGTCACCTCTGAAATGGCACTAGCATGTGTAGGCTTTTGAAGATCCATCTTGCCTGTTTTGTATATAGCTTGTAACTACGGCTCTTCATTGTTTCATTCACTTCCATTGAGCACCATGCTTAAATTTGATCTAAAATGAAATTGCTCTCTGTTTTGTGAATTAGAAAGATCGAGTTGGGTCTGCATTGTGAGCACTTCACGTGTGTTCGAGACTGCTTCCCATATGGGTCGATACTTGAGCGGTGTCGTGTATGACCAAAACCGGTGTGTCAAGTCCTTTGACTTCGCCCGGTTGGTAAGTAGTGGCATCACTTTGCTTACAACCACTCGCATACAACTTAAATGTGCCGAAAACTGAAAATTGGCTGCAAAACTCTGAAATTTGGAAAATACATTTGGGTCATTGGCTTGTTGTATGAACTTTGCTAAGGGATAGTTTTACATTCTATATATAAGATTTCTTTGAGATAGATCCTATCTTGTTTACGATGTCTAGCTGTCTCTAGGAGGTGATACCCTTTCTCTGCTCTCACATGGTATGCTCTCTAAAATAGCTTCTAAAGTGATCTTTAGCTCAACCTGAGTCTTTGTTGGGCACGTAGAGCTTTTCCTATTCTCACAAGATCACATCACTTAGAGCATCTATTCATTGTCTTAGCTCTAAGTATGAAGCTGTTGCACTCATTTTGCATTTCATGGCATTTGTAGTCGGATCTTGAGTTGTTGATGTTTGATGAGCTACATGTGTCAACAAGGGGGAGAAAGCTTGCATTTCAACTACCTACTTTGGTAAAGGGGAGAGATGTGCATTTTCAGCCATCTACTTCCAAGGGGGAGCAACAATGCTTTTTGAGCTTAATTGATATCTCTTTGACTTGGCTCTCTTTTCATCCTTTCTTGGTATCTTGAGAATGCTAGTCCCCAGGGGGAGTTTTTGCTAGATGTGTTGAGCCTTTGCCTCTTCTGAAGGATCTAGCTTGTCTTGTTGACTTCGACAGGTTTCGATTGCTTTTTGAGCATTAGGGGACGTAAGTGGTTTCAATTGGTATCTTTTGAGCTCCCCTAGTGTTTATTTTGGAAGTCTGAACTTTGATAGCTGTGATTGGTATCTTGAACTTGCTAGTGGTGTTGAGCCCGTTTTCTGCCTCTTCTTGAGGGCTAGCTTTGCATTGCCCATGTGCTTTTGTTTTGGCATCAGTAAGTGGCTTTATCATGAGGCGTTTTGAAGGATGCTTTTACTTGGTATCATTTTGCCTCTCTCGTTTTTAATTGGTATCGTGTTTGCTTCTCTCAAGTGACCATATTTTGGCTTTGGTAGATTTTTGGTCGTTTGGAGAGCTTTACCTTATGGCTCAAATCTAAAATGCACTTGTGTTGACAATGCACTCATCAAGGGGGAGATTGCGAACACATGGTGGATAAGTACCCATGTATGTTCAGTTTTGATGATGAGTGATTGACCAACACGTGAGTGTTTCAGTTTGAGTGGCTCACCCTAACCTCTGCGAAAGCAGAAATGTGTGCTTGTCTATCGGCTTGTGGTGTGCAGGTGCTATGCCTAGTGACAGTGGTCAATGGCATGGAGAAGGTCGAGTAGAGGCTTGCCGTGCCAATGGACTGAGAGTGGTGAAGGGCAGAAGCGGGGCTCGGACTGAGGGACCATGGGCGCCGACGGACTAGCTGTGGTGGCTAGTACTTGGCACCGGCGAGTGCGAGAAGACATGGAGGTAGACCGAGTCGACCAAGTCAAGACAGTGGACGCGCGAGTCGAGCGGAGGCTTAGGGGACTCGGAGTCCGACCAGGCGAAGACAAGGTGGCTCGCGTCGAGTGGTTTGGTGGTTTGGTGGTTTTGCAGAGGCTATGCGTAGCTTAGCCATAGTGATCAAGGAGAATGGGCTCTAAAGGTCATCAATTAGCCCCCAAGATAGATATCGTTTCAGTTGATAAGGAGACATGATGAAGACCCTAGAATGATAGGCTAGGTGCCATAAGGAGATGAAGGGCACATAGAATTAGATAGGGCTTCTCTTTTTACCTTTGACCGTACTATTAAGAGGGGTTGAGATTAGTAGCTTGACTTAGGAAAGCTTCATGTTTAGGTGTGGTGCACACTTGACCTCCTTAGCTCTAAGCAAGCCTATGGTGACCATAAGATAGCCTAGAACAACTTCCATATTCATCGCGATGAAAAACGGAGTTGTCAAAATCTTTTTCTGGGCTTCGGACGCTCCTGGCAGGGGCGCCGGACGCTGTCCGTCAGCATCGGACAAAGGCGCCGGACGCTGGGTGGCTGAGTCCACAACGTCCGTCGTGAAGGAATACGAGGTTTCTACGCTAGCCGGAAAACAAAACTTTTCGACCTCATAAACCAGGATCTACTGCTAGTTACAGGTTACGGGATTACCACTAGACGCGCAGGTGCAGCGGAAGACGACTTGATGTAGTCGTGCGCGTCGCAGCAGGCAGTGCAGTTGCGTGGTCGTCCGTCTCAACGTCCCCTTCGCGCAGTTCGTCCTTGTGCTCCAGATGCAGCACCTCCGAGGAATCCCACACGTGTAGGGAGGAAGCGTTGCGCCTCCGGACTGCTAGGTCCGCGAGGAGCAAAAGGCGCAAGCATGGGGAGGCGACGGCGGCTGCCAAAAGGCGTGGATGGATATCGCCCCTTGCCCACCCCTTGCTAATATAGGCGTCCTGACGAGCTCCCACGATGGAGGCCCATTAGTAACCCTAAACCTAGTCTAATTCGGGTCCAACCCGAATTAGGCTTCCAGCCCTTTAAGCGTGCGACCCTATGGGCTCACGCATACATAGACATGGCCCAAGTACTCTTACTCGACCAATAGTTGATAGCAGCCTCTAGCAAGGCGTGTCAACTCCTATGCATACGCTATGATCATATCAGACGAACCACTATGACCATGTACAAGTTATTCCCTTCGCCACTCGATATATGGTTCAACTCGTGGGTTAACACTTAACCCAAGCATGGCCATGCATTTGTTGATCCAATCACATTAGTGATCCAGTGATATCTCTCTCACGAAGAGAGGGGCAAATTCCATCTTGATTGTCTATGTCTCATAGCATGTTTCCCGACCACCCAAGGACCACCTTTATAACTACCCAATAACGGAGTAGCGTTTGATAGTCTCTAAGTAGATCGTTTCACATCTTGAGTACATACCACAATCTCAGGTCTAAGGACATAACGTACATGACATGAATAGAGACTTTCTCTTGTTGGGTCAGTCCAGCCTACATGTCTCACATGTGCCCACATTATTAGTTTGACATTCTCCATGTCTATGACTTGTGAAACATAGCCATCAACTAATACATGTGTTGGTCTAATATTCAAGTGTGCTCTTACAAGAATGCCGACCAGGGACAACTTTTAGAATAACCATTCAAGTAATTGAGTTCCACAAACAATTCATATAATCGTCAATCAATACTCGTTGTCTATAATGGATATTCAAAGAACACTTTATTAATCATGGATACAATCGGAATATAATCATCTACATGATTAGCTCTAGGGCATATTCCCAACACGTCGGCCTTCCAGAGAGGTTGTTTTCTGGCTAAGTTTTTCAGGGTGCGTCGGACGCTGTCCGTCGGCCAGGCGTCGGACGCTGGGAAGAGCGTCCGTCGACCTTCCAGAGAGGGTGTTTTTCAACCCTAGCCAGAACTCAGCGTCGGACGCTGTGGCTGAGCGTCCGTCGCCCAGTGATGTAGCGTCCATCGCTCGGAACAGTGTGTCAGAACTAGCCGTTAGGCGTCGGAGCGTCCGTCGCCTCAATTATGAACAGAAACTAGCCGTTGGGCATGCGACGGACCGTCCGTCGCCTAGTCGACGGAGCGTCCGTCGCCAACTGAAAATGCCAGCCCGAGACAGTTTTCAGAGGGTCTATTTATAGCCCCTCCCACTTCTCTCCCACCTTGCCTTTGCTCATTTGAGTTGCTGAGTTTGTTGAGAAGGTTGGGAAGAGAGCAAGAGCCCTAGAGAGAGAGAGAGTGATTCGCGAATCCATCCATCCTCTCTCTAGTTCATCCAAGAGTTCAAGTGTGCATCCTCTAGTTGTGAAGCTTGAGTGAGTCAAGCGAAGATCGAGGCTTGTTACTCTTGGTGATCGACATCACCTAGACGGTCCGGTGGTGCTCGGAGGAAGGTGATCGCCAGAAGATTGTCGGCGGCCCTTCTCCATCGACGTTGTGATCGGTTGTGGGCGATTCACCGAGCCGGAGTGGCGAAGAATCAGCCCGTAGAGAGCACTCATCCCTTGCTTGGGATTGAGGGGGAGCTATACCTTGCGAGGTGCTCAAACGAGGACTAGGGGGGAGTGTCGACTCCTCGATACCTCGGCAAAACATCGCCGTGTCAAGCATCTCTTTCCCTAGCTCTTTATTACCGCATTTCTTTCCGCACTTGTCTTTCAATTCATACTAGAATTGTGTAGGAAGTTTTCTCTTTCCATTGCCTTGTTACCGCTTTCTAGCTAGGACACACAAGCGGTAGGCACTAGGGGGTTAATTGGCTCTTTATAGGTTTAATTCTTGTTTAGAAATTAAAAAGAGCCCAATTCACCCCCCCTCTTGGGCATCTTGATCCTTTCAATTGGTATCAGAGCAAGGTTGCTCTAAATTAGGCTTCACCGCCTAAAGCAAGATGTCCCATGGGGATGGACCACCTCTCATGTTCGATGGAGACGACTTTCCTTATTGGAAAGTTCGTATGGAGGCCTATTTAGAGGCTGTTGACCTGGGCGTGCTCAAAGCCGCCACAAAGGGAGGCACTCTCTTCGCGGAGGACCTCAACTTTGAAAAGCACAATGCCAAGGCAAAGAACATACTCTTTCGTGGCATTAGCAAGGATGTCTTCAACCGAGTGCGTAATGCCAAAGACGCATTTGAGTTGTGGACCACTATTTGTGCACTTCACAAAGGCACAAAGAGTGAGCGTGAAGAACGCTATCACTTGGTTATGGCTAAGCTCAATTCTTTCTCTATGCATGCAAATGAAAATGCAAATGAAATGTACTCACGTCTCAACATTATTGTAGAGGAATTGAATGGGCTCGGTCTCAACCAAATGGAACCGGCCGATGTGGTACGCAAGATTCTTTGTGTCTTGCCTATTGAGAAGTATGGCCACATCGTCACGGTGCTTCACCAAGGAGATCTCTCCGCCGCTACACCAACACAAATTTTGGGCAAGATCAATGCCCATGAGATGTACATGAAGATTGGTGATGGTGGCTCATCTTCCTCCTCCAAGAAGAAAGAAAAAGAGAAGGAGGAAAAGAAGGACTTGGCTCTCAAGGCATCCTCATCGGAGAAGCACAAGATGCAAGTCATGTATGAGAGCACAAGCGATGATGATGATGATGATCTCGCTCTCATGGTGAAGAAAACAACCAAGATGTTGAAGAAGCTAAGCAAGAATGGAGTCAAGTTTGACTCAAAGAAGAAGAAATTCTTCACAAGCTCTTCAAGAAAGCCCCTCTCCAAGATGGATTGCTACAATTGTGGCAAACTTGGACACTTGGCTCATGCTTGCCCCGAAGAAAAGAAAGACAAGTACAAGAACAAGAAAGCTAACAACAAGTTCAAGTACAACAAGGGCAACAAGGTTGAGTCAAGTGATGAGGAGAAGAAGGATGACAAGCCATTCAAGAAGAAGAAGAACTTCAACTTCCACAAGAAGAAGAATGGCAAAGCCTACATTGTTGGTGATTGGCTCACCGACATTGAAGACTCAAGTGACTCATCCGGAGATGAAAGTGAAGAAGAGAAGGTGGCCGCCTTGGTGATTGGTTCATCTATTCCACCGCCACCCCCTCCATCATCTCCGGGCTCATCCTCTACACACCTATGCCTCATGGCTAAAGGTGACAAAAAGGTACAAAAAGAGGATAGTGATGATGACGCTAGCTCTAGTGATGATAGTGATGATGAGTTTGAGGCACCTTCCTATGATGAGCTAATTGAAATTTGCAACAAATACACTAAGCTCATTAGGAAGTATAAAGGCAAAAGTGAATCACTAGAGAAAGCCAATAGTAACTTGCATGCTAAGCTTGATGACTTGACTAGTGCTAATGATGAATTGAAGCTTGAGAACAAATCTCTCTCATCTAGCACTAGGGAGCTCAAAGCCTCACTCAAGCAAGCAAATGAGAAACATAATAAGCTTGAGAGGTCAACACAAGAGCTCCAATCAAGATACAACTTGCTAAAAGATGACTACAACCAAGTTAAAAATGAACATGGCACACTTGTGATAGCTAATGAATTGCTTTCAAATGATCTTGCTACACATGTTGCTATTAACTCGGTTGTTAAGTGTGATATAGCTACTTCTTGTGAGGACTTGCTTGATGAAGTTGCTAGTGAGCAAAATGCAAAGTGCAAGGGCAAGAAGGTAGTTGAGGCCGACAAGCATGATGACTATGTGAAGATGAGGCAAGAAAACTCCAAGCTCAAGGAAGAGCTAATCAACCTCAAGGCAAGCAAGCCACTCACTATCAAGTCGGCCAAACAAGATGACAAAGATGCAATGACCTTGATCAAGTCTCTCAAAGGGAAAATGCAAAGCTCAAGGTTGAGAAGATCAAGCTTACAAGTGGATTGGAGAAGTTCACCAAGGGCCACAACCTTCAAAGTGAGCTCTTGATGAACACTATCATGAAGACCGACAAGACCGGCATTGGGTTCAAGGAGAACCAAATCATGAAGGCCAAGGTCAAGATAGAAGCCAAGAACTATTACAAGAACAAAGCTATGAGAAGCAACTATGACACACCAAAGCCCAAATCCAAGAAGTGCTTTGGATGTGGTCAAGAGGGTCATCTTCAATCCCAATGCAAGACTCCACCTCCCAAGACCCTGCCCAAGCACATAAGGCCTTTCGCTCATGATGCACACTTCATCATCAACAAGGACTCCAAGGGTAGACCTCAAGTTGTATTTCTCGGTCCGAAGATGAAGAACAAGCCCAAAGTGCTATGGGTTGCTAAGGAGTTGGTGGACAAGGCTATGGGACCTCGCCAAGTGTGGGTTCCCAAACAACAAGCTTAACTTCAAGTTGCTTGTGTGTAGGTGAACTACAAGACCGGTGGAAGTCATTGGGTGATTGATAGTGGATGCACTCAACATATGACCGGTGACTCCCGGATGTTCACCACACTTGAGGAAGATTGTGAAGGGCAAGACAAGATTACCTTTGGGGACAATTCAAAAGGCAAAGTGCAAGGTCTAGGCAAAGTGGCAATCTCAAATGATCAATCAATATCAAATGTCTTGCTAGTACAATCATTGAGCTTCAACTTGCTATCGGTGGGACAACTATGCGATCTTGGTTTCCAATGTCTCTTCACTCCAAATGAGGTAGTTGTGTCCAAGATTGAAGATTCATCATTGATATTCAACGGGTTTAGGCACAACAATCTCTACCTAGTGGACTTCACCTCAAATGAAGCTAGTTTGCAAACATGTCTTTTCTCCAAGAGTTCTTTGGGTTGGCTATGGCATAGAAGATTAGCACATGTGGGAATGTCAACTTTGAAGAAGCTTGTCAAGAAGGAATTGGTTAGAGGTGTGAAGGATGTGGTGTTTGAGAAAGACAAACTTTGTAGTGCATGTCAAGCCGGCAAGCAAGTAGCAAACACTCATCCAACCAAAGCTTTCATGTCAACCTCAAGAGTTCTACAGCTACTCCACATGGATCTTTTTGGACCTACCACCTATGCTAGCCTTGGCGGCAATCTCTTTTGCTTGGTGGTAGTTGATGACTACTCTAGATACACTTGGGTGTTCTTTCTTCAAGACAAGGGAGAAACTCATTCAATATTCAAGAAGTTTGCAACTAGAGCCCAAAATGAGTTTGATGTGAAGATCAAGAAGATAAGAAGTGACAATGGGACTGAGTTTGTGAACACCAAGATTGAAGACTATTGTGATGAAGTTGGGATCAAGCATGAAGTATCCGCCACCTATACTCCTAAACAAAATGGTGTAGTAGAGAGGAAGAACCGGACACTTATCACACTTGCAAGATCAATGCTTGATGAATACAACACCCCCGAGAAGTTTTGGGCCGAAGCAATCAACACCGCATGCTATGCGGCCAACCGGCTATTTGTTCAAAGGCTTCTCAAGAAGACCCCCTATGAGCTTGTGAATGGAAAGAAACCGGATATATCCTTTTTTCGAGTGTTTGGTTGCAAAGTGTACATCTACAAGAAGCGCCAACACTTGGGCAAGTTCCAAAGAAGATGTGACATTGGTTTCTTAGTTGGGTATTCACTTAAATCCAAGGCATACCGTGTATTTAACAAAGCCACCGGCTTAGTTGAAGAAACGTATGACTTGGAGTTTGATGAAACTAATGGCTCTCAAGAAGAGCATGAAAATCTTGATGATGTAGGTGATGAACCCTTGAGGGAGGCAATGAAGAACATGTCAATTGGTGCTATCAACCCACAAGAGGTGGAAGAAGTTGAAGATGAAGCAAATCAAGATCCTTCTCCACCTCACACGCCTCAAGTTAATGAAGAAGATCAAGTGAGGGAAGCTCAAGAAGACACTCACATCCCTCAAGATCAAGCCGAGGCCGAAGCAAGCAATGTTGAAGCACCTCAACCTCCTCCCCAAGAGATCAATAGAAGATCTACACCTATGCTTCAAGCACATCCTCAAGACCTCATCATAGGGAGTCCATCAAGGGGGGTAACAACACGATCTAAACTTGCTTCTTATGTTGAACATCACTCCTTTGTTTCCTTTGTTGAGCCTTCTAGTGTGGAGGATGCACTTGAGGATCCGGATTGGGTGAACGCCATGCACGAAAGAAGAAGCCAAGAGAGACTTGGCAAGGGAGGTAGAAGAAGAGGAGAGAGTAAAGGAGAGGAGAGGAAAAGCCACTTCACCGGATCAATTGGACACTATGTAAAATCCAAAGGAGCAAGAATCTTTGCACAAGTGGTGTTGGAAGTAGTGATTTATCTGGTTGTGAAAACAATGGCAAGATTGTTTGGTCACAAGTCCTCCCAATGAAGCTTGGTTTTGAGACCAAATTTGCACCTTGCATTGACTAGGCTTCTATCCTTTTGGCATAAGCTAACCATCAAAATGAAACTTTTCAATGATGAGAAGAGGCCTTCTTAAGGTTCATAATGAACTGTTTTTTCTCACCCCGGTTTGAAACCAATTGTCTAATCATGTATAGGTTTCCAAGGCACTCAGATTGAAGCAAGCCCATGAGCTTGTAAGAGGGTAAGGGATTCCTACCAAAGGTTCAAGATCGGAAATGTACCAACTCTTCACCAAGG